>CAUYQV010158681.1:0-28166 GCA_963574575.1 Galagoides demidoff | reverse complement strand
TGGCTGGCGCCTTAGCCGATTGAGCCACAGGCGCCAAGCCTGAAAGGAGATATTTAATGTGAATATACATTCTGGCAAAGAGGATACATTGTCATCCAGGCTATTTGGGTTGTCTGTCATCTAAACTATGCTAGCCTTTTTATATAAGAAGTGATTCTTTTGCATCAAAAATTGGAAGAAAATAAATCACTCATAAAACATTAAATGTTGAACTAAAACTTAACTCAGCGAGCAAGGAACCACATATCTTGTGAACACTGCCCATTTCCTCCACTTTTGTGCAGCCCCATCTATCTGCCTATCTGTCTAGACTCTAGAGAGAAAGATGAATTTACAATGGGGGCTTTCAAAATCCTGGATATTTCTAGTTTCTAGTAGAATTGTATTGAGAATTCCCTTGAGGAAATTCTTCATGGTGCTTGTATGCTCAGGGGATATTAATTCCTTCACTTAACAAATATCCATTGTGCCCTGCTGTGTGCCAGACACTGCCCTAGCCCCTGCAGGTGTAACCACAAACAAGAGAGACTTATTTCCTGCAGAGGAAAGATGTTGAGCCAGCTATTGGCAGAGTGTTGAAATCACTCTACTGCCACACCCACCTGCGGTCAGCCTAACTAGATGTTAGACTGACACAAGACCTCCCTCCATAGGCTGCACTTGGCCTCAGGGTCCTCACAGTGGTCCACAGCAACCAGGGACTCAGGGATTTATCTTCAGCCCCAGCCTTGGTGACTGCTCAGGTGCAAGGGAATGCGATCCATAATGGTGGGTAAAGGGTTCTCTTTAGCGTAGAAGCCCACGGGAGTTGATATCCCCTATAATAGCTTGATGGGCACAACTTCAAGGGTCTTCATGAGATCATACTAGAATCTCTGCTCTAAAGAAGCTCAAAGCTATGGCAAACCCACCAGTAGCTTATGGTTCTCCCAGTCTGGATGTAGCTTACCAATCAGAGGTTGTTTTTACCGTAACAATATTGCCAGCATTCCACCTTTATCAGATTTCCAGGAAACAAAGCTAAACATGATTAACTTACGGCCACATATGTTCTCACACAAGGAGAAAGAGTTGTTTTCACCCTTTATTTACAATTGCTTTGTCCTCAGTGCTACAAAGCAGAAGCACAGGGCGGGGAGAGGGTCTTCACTGAGGAGCTGCGGGCATCGCTCTGTGCGCGTTCATCACACAGCAAACGTTAAGTGGTTTCAATGTAAAGACAGGGTACTGACCCTCTCCTCTTCATTTTGCAGGTCAGTCACAATGGCGAGACTTGGCTGCTGGATGCTGGTTCTCTTTGTGGCCACATGGAGTGACATTGGCCTCTGTAAGAAGCGACCGAAGCCTGGAGGCTGGAACACTGGGGGGAGCCGATACCCGGGGCAGGGCAGCCCTGGAGGCAACCGCTACCCACCCCAGGGTGGTGGTGGCTGGGGCCAGCCTCACGGTGGCAGCTGGGGGCAGCCCCATGGTGGCAGCTGGGGGCAGCCCCACGGTGGCAGCTGGGGACAGCCCCATGGTGGTAGCTGGGGACAGCAGCCTCATGGTGGTGGTGGCTGGGGTCAAGGAGGCCACTGGAACAAGCCCAGTAAGCCCAAGACCAACATGAAGCACGTGGCAGGTGCGGCCGCAGCTGGGGCAGTGGTAGGTGGCCTTGGCGGCTACATGCTGGGGAGCGCCATGAGCAGACCCCTCATGCACTTTGGCAGTGACTATGAGGACCGTTACTATCATGAAAACATGAACCGTTATCCTAGCCAAGTGTACTACAGACCGGTGGATCAGTATAGCAACCAGAACAACTTTGTGCACGACTGCGTCAACATCACCATCAAGCAGCACACTGTCACCACCACCACCAAAGGGGAGAACTTCACCGAGACAGACGTGAAGATAATGGAGCGCATGGTTGAGCAGATGTGCGTCACCCAGTACCAGAGGGAGTACGAGGCTGCGTACCAGAGAGGCTCCAGCGTGGTCCTCTTCTCATCACCACCCGTGATCCTCCTTATCTCCTTCCTCATCTTCCTGATTGTGGGATGAGGAAGGTCTTCCTGTCTTTACCATCTTCATCTTCTGTTCCAGGTTGAGGGAGGGGGTATCCACCTGCAGCCTTTTTAGTGGTGGTGTCTCATTCTTGCTTCTTTGTCCCCCGTAGGCTAATAAATCCCCTTGGCACTGATGAGCACTGGAAAATGTCGAGAGGACCCGGGATGCTCTTTATTCCAGCCCCCTTTCGATCGAAGTCCTTTGTGGGCCATTGCTACTGCTGGGCCGATAAGAATATAACAGCAAATAACCATTGGTTAATCTAGACTTATTTTTGGTCTGGTGCACCAGGTTGGGATAAACTAAATCTCACAACACTCCTCAAATACCATTGCCTGAATACCTCTGGCTCTTTCAGTGATTAGAGCTCAGTACACTAATGCCCCATCTTAGCAGTGATTCATAGCAGTTTAGAGAAATTATCTCATCCATTTTAAGAAAACTGGACAACATTTCTGCCAAATTTAGAAAGAGGTCACATAATATTCATTTAAAAGAAACAGAACTAGAACAACTTAACTCACAGGCGCCGGCTTAGCCCTCTGGAGCACGTGCTCTGTGTCTGCAGAGACCTACAGCCATGTTTTGACTTTTGTAGTACTTGGGAGTCGTTGCCTCAAGACCACATATACTGGTGCAGCTTTAACCCTCTGGCCAGAGGACACATTCGTAGGGAATGAGTCACATGACATGTGAATAGCTGGAAGATACATGACAGGCTTCTGGGACCGAAAACTCCAACATTTGGGACTGGTGCCCTTGGAGGCACCCTCTCTTTCGAGAGGTTTAAAGCACCTCCACACGGCATTCCTTTCTTTAGTACCATAAACCATAGATAATTAAAGCAGCAGAAAATCATATCACCTTCTAGACACTGAAGGCAAATCCCCTTTGCTCATTTGCCTGGAAGCCAGAGTGATTTAAACGCTGTGTGGGTGAAACCAGGAGATTTTAACATAGCGAGTGAAAAGCTGCAGTTGTAAAATCACAGTCATCATCGAGGATCATGTAATAAGGAAAATGGTTGGTGTACAGAGAAAGGAAGTGCTTGTCTTTCTGCATTTCCGTCTCATACACATCATTGTCAAAAACCAGAATAAGTGAAGTCCTTAGTTTCTGTAATTGGCTTTTGAATCAAAGGATAGGGAGACAATCTAAAAAATATCTTGGGTTGGAGTGATAGAATTATGATGTGTTCCAAGTGGAAAAAGAAATTCCGTTAATGTTATTTAAGGTAAAATGATTCCCTGAATTGTTTAACACCATCACCCAGCAGATACATATTTTGATTCAGAGATGTCACTGGCTTGCACTGTGCGGGTATTCTATGTAAAAAACATATGTATAAAATATATATTGCACATGACAAACTTAGGAGTTTTGTTTAGAACAGTTAACATCTGAAAAAACCTAATGCATTAACTGGTTTTGTAAGGTACTAAATACTTAACATGTGGGAAAAACCCTTCTGCGTGATCCTTAGGCTTACAATGTGCACTGAATAGTTTTATATAAGAATCTAAATGGTCACCATTAACTGGTCTTTGAAGTATGCATGTACTTTATATTTTCTATATTTGTAACTTTGCATGTTCTTGTTTTGTTGTATAAAGAATTTATAAATGTTTAATATCTGGCTGAAATTAAACTGGAGCCAAGATGAGCACCATCTGTGGCATTTGTGTCTGTACTCCTGTGCTCACCTATGTTGGCAGGCTCGTCTGGGGATTGACCTGAACCACGGGGCACTTGCAGTCCTCACATGACGGATGGTCCATGTGCCCACTCCTGGCCCTGCCCTATCCTTCCCAGTTCCCAGCAGCTTGTGTCTGCTCCCGTTTTATTTTTCTCACGAGTATCTAAGTGCTCTTAGCACTGAGTCAACAGCAATGGCACTATTGTAGCAGGAGGAACAGCTGGGAAGCTTTTTTCTGTTTTAGATTGAGAAATGGCTTTTTTTTTTTTTTTGAGATAGAGTCTCACTATGTCACCCTAGATAGAGTGCTGTGATGTCACAGCTCACAGCAACCTCAAACTCTTGGGCTTAAGCGATTCTCTTGCCTCGGCCTCCCAAGTAGCTGGGCTACAGGTGCCCACCACAATGCCTGGCTATTTCTGGTTGCAGTTGTCATTGTTGTTTAAAAGCAGGCCCAGGCCATGCTCGAACCTGCCAGCTCCAGTGTATGTGACTGGTGCCCTAGCTGCTTGAGCTATAGGTGCCAAGCCAGCAATTGTTGGGGTCCCACCCCAAGAGCAGTCTCCACTGAGACCTGTGGAAACTGGCAGTGATCAACTGGAGAAATATAAAGTTAGGAGTGAGAGTAAAGAAAGACAAGAGACATAGAGTAGAAATAAAAGTGGGAGCTCAGGGCTCCATTGCCCATTGTGGGATTCCAGCAATGGCCCAGACTGTTTGCTCCACTCTGAAGGGTAGCCTTCAATAATCTGAAATCTGAGCCTTGTATTGGGATAGCCTCCTGCTTGAGGTCACACACACAGATTTCTAGGGAGGTGTTAAGCTCCGCTAGTTCTCTGTGGAGTAAATTGCCACCAGCATTAATCTCTGAGGGATGGATGGGGGGGAGACATTTTCCTCCCATCACCACCACAGAGGATTTTCCTCTGCTATAAGGGATATAAGTTCTTTCAGAGCTGGAGCTACTCCCTTTGTCTCTGCCCCAGGCAAATGTAAATCTCCACAATGGGTATCTGCTTTGCCTGATGGGCAGGAAATGCCCTCGAAGATGTATCTTTTCTAAGACATTGTCACGGCCCCTTCTATGACCATTATAGACCACAGACCCAGCAGGGTGTTTGTAAGCTGTATCTCCAACAGGCTAGAATTTCAGAAAAGGCAAGAAGCTTGCTAGCAATGGCTAGCTTAAACGTACGCTAGCTGACTTTTCTTTGTTCCAACTCAGCTTACTTTTTGGTTTTCCTTTTTTTCTAGGGGTGCTTTCCTTTGCCAAGAATGGGGTCTTCAGTCCCCCTTCTCCTCGCAATAGTTTTTCTTGATTAAAATGAAATTTAAGTTTTAAAGTACAACTGACCCTTGGACAATAAGAGGATTGGTGCACTGACTGCCCCCTGCTGTGTAGTCAGGAAACTTTTGACTCCCCCAAAATGATGTTTAGCATACTGATAGCCCACTGGTTATGGGAAGCCTTGACATACACAGCCGATGACACATATTTTGGAAGTTATATTTATTATATGTTGTATTCTTTCCACAAAGTGTGCTACAGAAAAGAAAATGTTATTAAGAAAATCCATAAGGGATCAGGCACAGTGGCTCACACCTATAATCCCAGCACTCTGGGAGGCTGAGGCAGGTGGATAGCTTGAGCTCACAGGTTCAAGACCAGCCTGAGCAAAAAGTGAGAGCCAGTCTCTAGTAAAAATAGAAAAAGTAAGGCAAGAAGATCGCTTGAGCCTAAGAGTTGGAGGTTGCTGTGAGCTATGATGCCATGGCACCCTACTGAGGGCGACAGCTTCAGACTCAGTCTCAAAAAAAAAAAAAAGATATAAGGAAGAAAAAATATATTTACTGTTCATTAAGTGGACATGGGCTGTCATGAAGGGCTTCATCTGTGTCTTCACACTGAATGGGCTGAAGAGGAAGAGGAGAGGTTGGTCTTGCAGTCTCGGGCGGCAGAGACAGATGAAAATCCTCCTAGAAACGGACCCACACAGGTCAAACCCATGTCCTGGGGCCAACTTGTACCTACCTTATGCCCCAGGCTCTAAAATATTCTCAAGTCCTATGAGCCCCAGGGACAATCACTCTGCCTGTATTCAAACACTTCTGGTCCAAAGGCCACTTTGATTTGTCATCATCTTCTGACTCATTCTGTATGTGTTTCCTGCCTTCCTGGACTGGTGGGAGGCACCAGTGCCTGATGCTCTTGGTCATCCTTGTGGAAGTTTTCTTCTGCAACTAATTTGCAGGAAGTAATCAGAAGAGGTGACAGTGGTTAAAAAACCAATATTAATACTTTAGCCAATGTCTGTGTCATAAATGGAGAGTAAGTCTCATTCCAATACAGCCACAGAAACCATATGAACTTGAAGGATTTATTGTACTCACAGGCCCCAGACAGGGACACATGATAGGCCATGCAGGGGCTGCTTGGGAGGAACTCAGCAGACAGGGAGAGGGGACCTCACTGTCGTGTTTGGGTGCCACCAGATCACATGGGATGGCAAGAAAGGAACCAGCTTTGTCACACTGGTGCACCTGGTCATCTGGGCTGAGTACTCAGCCTATTCGTGAGATGCTGAAGCTTCAAGAAGATTTAACAGCTGTCTAAAGTTTATAATACAATGTCAATATCCTGCAGTGAACAGAGGATCGACTTTGTCTTAAAGATTTCAGGGAGACACCGTCATCCACAAAACTACTAAAATGGAATGACATATATTCAAATTCTCAAAAGAGAACTCATTTATAAATGGACTTCAAAGTTGATGCTTTACATAAAAATTTCTAGAGCTATTTTTACTCTACCTTTTTGCCACTTGCCTAATTGTTTAAAAATAAACTTTTTGTTATTCACCAATGATAATTTCTCAAAAGTAGCCCACTGAAAAGACTTAAATCATTCAAAGCATGGGTATTTGTAGGATCAGAGTAAAGAGCGAAGAGCAGTGTTTCTCGGGGAGGTCAGGGAAGATCCTTTAAAGCACACAGTGAGGAGAAGCCCCCTTCAAAACCAAGGCCTGTGGGGGAAGGCCCTGCCTCTCACTCATTAAGCCTCTGGCTGATTCCCACAGCTGCCGCCTCTGGCTCCAGCATTTCCAATGCTTTGGGCCAGCTGGGACTGGGAGTTAGGCCTCAGAGGCCTGTCACTATCTCAAGCTAGCAACCCTGAGGCACTGGCTTCTTCACAGAGTCCTCAGACCCAACACTGGGGCCCCTGTCCTCATCATGTGCTTATGGCTTCTGTGATTGGTGCCCACTGGATTTGTGCAGGGCACTAGCGTCAGGGGACTCTTCTGACTCCAAGAGGCACCTGGAGAGCATGTTAGCAACCCTAAGAAAAACTCAGACTGAAATGCTACCCTACCCCAGCCAGCCCCACCACAGCTCACTGTCCCAGATATGCCCCCTTGCACTATTTTGGTGGTAAGCTTCAGCAAGGGCCCAAAGGTTGTTTACAGATGATGCTGCCCAAATCGAACCATGGTCCCCTAGAACTCCAGAAAACAGGCCACCTCCTCTGGAGCCCCCAGACTGGAAGCCACCAGGGTTCTTGCAACTGAAAACTTTCTTCTCTAACTGCCCCAGCAAATCTGTCCCTTTCCTCCCTCCTTCTCGTTAAAAGAAGAGTCATCATAAACTTTTATGGCAGGCCAAGCTATCAGTTTTCAGTAAGCCCATCCCATAGCTCCCTCAGGTGGCTCATTTTCTTCAGAAAACCTTACAAAACCCCGTTTCAACACTTTTCTTGCTGATTATACCATCTATGTTAGTTTACTGGGGCTTCCGTAACCTAGTACCATAGACTGGGTGGCTTAAACAACAGGAATTTATTTCCAAACACTTCTGGAAGCTGGAAGTCCCATATCAAGGTGGCACTTCTTGGGAGGCCTCTCTCCTGGGGGTGCAGATGGCACCCTCTCACTGCCTCCTCAAGGACTTCCCTGTGTTGTCTGTGCCCTAATCTTCTTGTAAGGACCCCAGTCATGTTGGATGAGGGCCCCCCCTAGTGATTTCATTTCACCTTACTCTATTAAAGGCTCTGTCTCCAAATATAGTCACATTCTAAGGTATGGGGGAGGGGGAGGAATTAGAACATCTGAATTTTGTGGGGACACAACTCAGCCCATACCACCATCTTTCTAAAAATGTCACAGTTGTGTGTTCATGTCACTTTCTACACGGTTCATAGGCACTCCTAGGACTGTGAGGACCTTGTGGGGACCCTCCACCCACACACTCCCCAGGATTCTCACAATGAAATTACCATCGTCTGGGTCACTCTGAGCCCTTGCACAGATTGATCACTGCCTGCCACTCACCTTAGCATGGCCGAGGGTGCTTACCTCAGAGTGCCCGTTGCAGAGCAAACGGAAGTGTTTACAGACTGGACCCAGCTCCTGAAACTCAGTCACCACCCCCATGAGGGAAGTTTCATGATCAACCACATCATGCTGCATTTGCTTTGTACCCAGGAAGATCCAGAACTCTGAGCCAGATAAAGTTCCTCCCACACGCACATACATTGCAAACACACCTGCCTTACAGTGCGGCTGATTAGGAGTTAATTAACAGAAACCGTGAGTGTTGTCTGTAATTCAGTGGGTGCTACAGAAGGTTGGCAAGGTCCCCTTCCTTCATGCTGCCAAATGCCAAATGGGTGTGCCCACCCCCCTGCTCACGGCAGCTACCCACTCACGGAATGTGTCCACTCAGGTTTCCTCAGGCCGAGGCTCACCATCCCAGGGCCCCAACTCCCACATGCAGGGATAGCCCTTCAGAGAGGATCTCTCCAGGGTGGGGAATTTGCAGCCTCAAGGCCAGGTGTGGCTTCAAGATCCCCAAGTGCACCCCTCAACCAAATCCCTTTAGAAAAGGATTTGTTCTGGCCAGGGGCAGGGGTTCATGCCTGTAATCTTAGCACTCTGGGAGGCCGAGAGGGTGGATTGCTTGAGCTCAGAAGTTTGAGACAAGCCTGAGCAAGAATGAGACCCCATCTGTACTAAAGATAGAAAAACAAGCTGGTGTGGTGGCAGGTGCCTGTAGTCCTAGTGACTGTAGAGACTGAGGCAAGAGGATTGCTCAAACCCAGGAGTCTGAGGTTACTGTGAGCTATGATACCACGACACTCTACCCAGGGTGACTGAGTGAAATTCTGTCTCTCTCACACACACACACAAAAGGATTTGTTCTGTAAAATTTGGATTTAGTCAAAAGACTATACTCAAGGATCCAGAAGCCACATGTGACGCCAAGGCCATAGTTTCCCTACCTGTGAATGTCACATTTTCTTCTTTTCCCTGGCTGCCTCTGAATCTCCTTTTGTCCCAGCCCTCCAAGGAGGCCATTTCTCCCCACACCCCTTTCTCTACACCACGTGGACCAACCAGACTGGCCCAGAAGGAGCATTTCCAACATTAGCCATTGAGCAGGGCTAATGTTTCATCAAGAAACAGCTCTGGATCTTCTGGAAGGAAAGAATGAAAGATCAAACTCAATCAAGCCCAGGTTCCCCTCAGAAAGCCTTTGAGAATTTCAAGATCAAGTTTTTTCTCTGCTACCCACAGAGGAGGCCCATTGTGGTTCTGCTACACATCTGATTTCGACCAGCCTGGGCTGCCACAGTCCCCGGCTGCCAGGAGATAAACTCAACTAATAAACTAGGACAGACTGTATGACTCTGTCCATGCAAGTTATGGGAAATGCCCACGAGAAACCACCATCTTGCTTTAGACATAATCACCGCAAAGAGTAATTGGACAATGAAATCATTGTTTCATCAGGCATCTTCCGATCTGTAAAACTACAATACAGAATGGAAGAGCACTGGGGTCCTCCAGGGTGACTGGCGACCTTCATTCTACAACAAGGTAGAGACCAGACAGTTGTTATTCAGCAAGAAAAAGAAAAAAGTCCTGTCATGCACTACACCATGGATAAACCTTAAAAACACTGTGCTAAGTGAAAGAAGCCAGGCACAGAAGTTCCATTTCTATGAAATAGCCACAATAGGCGATCTATACGGACAGGAAGTAGAATAGGCGGCTGTCAGGGGGTGGAGGGAGGAGGAGGAATGGGAAGTTGATGGTACGGAGTTTCTCGCTGGTGTGATAAGAATGTGCTAGAATTAGATAAGAGCTGTCAGTGAACCATTCTGTGCCTGGGCTAACTATCCCAATGTGCACTTTGAAATGGGGAATCTCATACTATGGAAATTATCTCAATGAAGGGTTTTGTTGTTGGGGGGAGGGAGGTTAGGCATAGAATTATCTACCTAAGAATAAAGGTGGTGAGTGGGTAGGGGAGTTTGAAGCAGTAGATTGAGATAAAAACATTTCTGGCCCCTTGTTTTTCTTGTAGGCATCCAGAAAATAGTCTGTACAGAAGCTTCTATAGCCTCTGGTCTAGTGTGTTTATAAATATGTGGTCCAAAGCCTTTTCTGGCCACAAAAGCAAAGGCTAAATCAACAAAAGCTGAAAAATGGAATACAACATTCTTGAACATTAAAAAAGCAAGACAAGGCTCGGCGCCTGTGGCTCAATCAGCTAAGGCGCCAGCCACGTACACCTAAGGTGGCGGGTTCGAATCCCCAGCCCGGGCCTGCCAAACAACAATGATGACTGCAACCAAAAAATGGCCGGGCATTGTGGCGGGTGCCTGTGGTCCCAGCTACTTGGGAGGCTGAGGCAGGCCGCTTGAGCCTAGGAGTTGGAGGTTGCTATGAGCTGTGATGCCATGGCACTCTACCCAGTGGGATAGCTTGAGGCTCCGTCTCAAAAAAAAAAAAAAAAAAAAAAAAGCAAGACAAGGGGAAAAGAGCACAGTGGAGTTTAATCACAGAGGGGCTGAGTTTAAATGCGGCTGCCCCTGCCGGGCTATGGGATACTTTAGAAGGCCTGCTGGTATCAGGAGCTGATAAGATCCTCACCAGGAAAATAAGTCCCCTTGGCCATATGTGGCAGAAATGTGACCTCCTCTTTTCTGTAGTGTTAAATATGAAAATGTCCTCAAGAAAAAGCTCTGGATCTTTGAGGAATGAATGCTCAGGGCCCTGGGACAGTGCTTCCTGCACTACTTTTTGTGAAAAGTCTAATGAAAGTCTTTTCTACTAGGATATAAATGACTCCTTATAGAAAAAGTATTTTAGCATCTTTCATCTGCCCGATGGAAACTTTATCCTTTCCCCAAAGATGGTGTTTCTCCTGACTTCTTAATCTGCCCAGCTGTTCCTTCTCCATCTCACAGGAAAGTTATGCCAATGAGTAAGGACACACCCCTGTCGTTATGCTGAGCTGTCTTGGCGAGGCTGGGCAGTGTGAATGCCAGGCCTTGTGAAAAGGAGGCCCATGTTTGAGCCTCACCTTCCCTACTGACCCAGTTGCAGCCCTGAACCCCGCCTTACTCACTGTGACTGACCTGCTTGCCTTGTCTGCGGCCTCTCTGGGCCTTTGTGAACAAGATGTCCCTTCTGAGTCACCTGTGTGACGTTTTACCCTTCGCCTTATTGGCTGGCCTGAGTTTGTGTCTGGTCCTCTTTCCCTGTGCATCATCTCACACCTGCAAGGCTTTTCCACTTGGCATCAGGAGAGCAGAGATGATGGAAGAGAGGCGTGGGCTCACGCCCCATTGGAAAACCAGAAATGTTTCCATGTAACTGCTAAAGACAAGGAGAAAGAGGATCCAGTCAACCCTTTAAATCAAAGACATCTGAGGAGGAGGTGGGCGTGTCTATCACAGTATGCCTGTGCTGCAAGGGTCATTCCCCAGCAGTGGTGACCACTATCCAGGGCAGGAAAGGAGGATGAATTGTTCGGTAAATGTCAGTCCTTCCTTTCAAACACAAACCTGAACTTGATGGAAAAAGTCCCAGGGCAGAGACCTCTGTGAAAGGAATCCATGCAAGCACCACCTCTCATGCCAGCTGCCCTCCACCTCTCCCTCGCTCCCCACACACCTCTCTGCAGCAAGCCAGTTCTCCACAGTCCTCACCTGGGTGAAGACACTGCCCCCCAGCCCATCCTCTCTTCTCTCCAAAACCTAGTCTCATCAATCAAACCTGTCAGGAAGTCTTGAGGGGCTTCTATTCCTATTCTCATGCCGTCTCTTCCACCTAGAAAGTTTTCCTCATTCCTAATCTCCAACTGGCAAACTCCTATGCATACATCAAGACCAAACTGCAACGTCTATCCCTGCCAGGGAACCACTTCATTCACCAATTCACTGAAGCCTATGGATCCTGCTCAATCTAAATATTTTTAAATGTGTGCAATAAAATACATAGGCTACAAAAGAAACTGATCAAACTGAAGCACAGTTACCCAAATATTTTAATACTCATTATTTTAAATGTCTAAAATCTCACTAAATAAGATCCACTTCTGAGTCTAATGACAACTATAATCTCATAATGATAAATGTAAAGGATATTTTGAGATTTTCCACGCCTGGAATTGGGTTGGCCAATGCCTCCTAGCTTGCCCCATGCTTTCCCACAGTAGCACTGAAAATCCCATGTCCTGGGAACTACCTCAATCCCTGGCAAAGCAGGACACCTTACTTAGTGTGGCATGAAGGTATCTGTGATTGTCATGGTTTTATAGCCAAAAGTATGGCTAATGCTACTGTGGTTTGCTGCCTGCAATCTTCATGGAGGAAAAGCTCTATTTCAAAAAGAGGCTAGTGAAAATAAAGATGTGATTGTTTTTGCCCACCCTCGTTCATGTATTTTCCAAATTCTATCCATGGACAACCCCGTTCCAGGCTGTGAATCCCTGCAACTAGTGGGACAAAGTTGAGCCTACTTTCCTCTAAACTTTTTTTTTTAAAGTAAATTTATTTCAAGTTAAGGTGAGGGTACAACCAGGTCAAAATATTTGATTTTGTTAGGTAGAGTCCCTCTTGTGATTATGTCCCACACACAAAAGGTGTGCCAAACACCCCTTCCCCATTCAGTGAGAACACACCAATCCCCTCAACTTGAATTGAAATGAGTTTTTCTCCTGTGTGGTCATGCATCAGATCATCTACTGGCTTCATATTAGTATGGAGTCCATTGGATATTTGCTTTCCCATTCTTGTGATGCTTTACTAAGAAGAATATGTTTCAACTCCATCCAAGATATTACAAAAGATGTGAAGTCACCATCTTTTTTATGGCTGAATAGTATTCTATGGTGTGTGTGTATATATATATACATCATAATTTGTTAGTTCATTCCTGAGTTGATGGCGTTTAGGTTGTTTCCAACTCTTGGCAATTATACACTGAGCTGCGATAAACTTTTCTCTTGGCTCTACAAAAATTTGTCAAACTGTTGTCATTGTTTAACTAACATGACACAACTTTTCCATCGAGCACCTTTCTTACAGGGTTGTGGAGAGTCTTCACGTAGCAGGTGGTGCAACAAGAACCCCTGACGTGGTCAAATCTAAATCACTTGAATAATTTTGGAAAAATGGTTGGCAGTTTCTATAAAAGCTAAACAGACTGATTCTGATTCTCCTACCGCCCAGCCTTTCCTCTCCCTGAATATTTGCTCAATGGAAATGGAAGCTCATGTTCACCACGAGACACACACAGGAATTTTCACAGAAACTGTATTCACAATAGCCTGAAAGAGGGACCAACCCAAATACCCATCCAGAGGTGACTAGGCAAGTAAACTGTGGTCTACTTATCCTGCCATACACCATACAAGAATAAGAATTCAAAATAACATCTCTAGGCAACAATACGGATGAATCTCACAAATGTAATGTTGAACCAAGGAAGCCAGTCACAAACAAACACATAGTGTGCAATTTCCTTTGTATAAAGGACAGGTGAAATCAACCCAGATGCTAAGAGTTAAGATGGCAGCTACTGCCAAGGGGGTGGGCAGGAGGGTTGGGAATATTCTGTGGTTTCCTAAGAGTGGTGAGTTCGTAAAAATTCACTGCACTTCGTGCTTACGGCATATGTACTTTTCTATATTTTGTTATTCTTCAATAAAAGCATCTAAAATGTTGGGTCCTCGTTTCCATCTCTGGCCAGATCTAGTCACTGCAGTCACCACCACCAAAAAGTGACCTCTCCCTGGATTTTTGACTCCGGTTGGCTCTGCAGCTTGACCCTTCCTCTCCCCCGAAATGTGTCCCATCTGGATGTGCTTTGATCTTTCTCCTGGCCCAGGGCTGCCCGGGACTTGGCCCCCAGCACAGACTTCTGGAGCCTTTGCCAGATGCCTTTCCAACCATGAAAGCATCATTAGGATTGCTGGCAGGGGCCCGTAATTAACATGTGAACACACGCCTGTGTATTCAAAGCAGCAACCTGGGCTTACTGCACTTTATACTACTTCAGAGGAAGGATTTTGTATTGAATTCTGCTTGATTTCAACCACAGTCATGGTAACAATGGTGGGTACACTGGGCATGACACCCCTTACACAGATGTGAATGCTGCTTCTCGGGGGAAGCTTACGCCTCCTCCAAAGAGGTCCAACAAATACACCACGTATTGGGTGAGGTGACGGGTGCCTTCTGTGAGCGAGCAGAGGCCAAAATCCTCCTAAAACCAGTGATAACCAAAGTCACACGAGGCAGACAGCACCAGCCTGGGGATTAGAACCCAGGTCTCTGGCCCCTACCCACTTTCCTTGCAGCGCCCTGAGGCCTTGACAATGGAAACCACCCTAGGTAACCAACCTGTCACTGCTCTGACACAAAAGCTGGCCACCTCAGCTGTTGCAGGTATAACATTTTTCTAAGGAGGCCTTTCCCCCTTTGGCCATTTTGCATATTTAAAGGAGAAATCAAATTTTCAGGTTAATCATTGCTTTCAAATGCATCAAAAAGAGAGAGAAGAGTGGTGAGTAGGCAGAATGAGGAACTTTAAAAGCTGATAAAGGTGGGGGGTTCTGCCCTTTTCTGGACCACTCTTTTCTAGACAGCTCCATGTTGGGGGGCCTGACATAGCCACACATGAACCCTTTCCCCTCCTCCTCCCCCTTCTAAGACAAGGACACAGAGGATCTGGCCAGCCCACTCCTGAGAAGTTCTCCCAAAGACCCTAACTTTCCAGGCAAGCAGTGGAATTTGCCCAGCTACTACAGCCCCATATAAAAGGGGTCTCTAACTCCCCTAGTGGGTGCAGACACCATCTTTGTGCTGCCCAGGAGGGTTGCTGTCCCTTTTTAATAAAGCTGACCTAAACCTTTCTGGTCCCACTGTGGCCTGTCTCTGAGCCACTGTTTACACCTTTCAGAGAGAGGGAGAGAGAGAAAGAGAAGGAGGGAGAAAAGCACCCCTGTTACCCTGCTATCTACCCCCCACTCACAAACATCCTGCTCCCCACACTGGGTGGTACCTGCATGGGCAGAGGAAACCAGCGGAGGAACTGCCTCCAGGGGTCCCTGCTCTTCCAGAAGGACCACTGTCCCTCCTCACCTCCATCTTCTTTCTCCTCCCTCCAATCCCACACAAGCCTCCCCATTCCTTGCCCTTATATAACCCTCCCCCTTAGCTGCCCAGGGAGAGGCACAGAAGTGCAGTGGAAATGACCCTCAGGTTAGCACGGTATTTGACTCTCCAAAGTGAAGTCACACTGTGGACTCCTATTTCACTTCTAAACAACCGCATGCCACAGAAATTCAAGCCACCACCATGGCAAGTGTTCACCATGCTGCCCCAGTTTTTGTTTTAACTGTGAAATTGTCACATCTATCTCTGTTAAATTTCCTCCTGCTGCTTTTGTATATTCCAACCTGCTGTGTTGAGCCTGCCCTGTGGCACAGGTCACTGATAAAGAAGGGGCAGAGCAGCCCTCGAGGCCCCTGGATTCCAGGCACTGCGCTAGGTGCAGGGCAAGCATGGGTGTGTGAGACTCAGTCCTTCCACTTCTGTGAGCTCAGCAGAACTTGGGAGCAGGAAGCCAGGAGGATGCCAGAAGGAGCTGTGTGCTGAGCACTCTGGGGAGCATATGGGGGATCCTGACCACTTGGGAGGAGGGTGGGCAAACCACAGAGGGGGACAACCTTGAAGATCTGCAGCCGTAATTAAAATTCTAAGAATATGAAAGATGAATGTAGGCATATGCTATGACCTAGCAAGTCTGTTCCTAAGAGTATATATCCAACCGAAACATGGCCACCAAAATGAATGCACAAGAGTTATCACAGCAATATTATTGTTAAGAGGCCAAACTGGAAACCACCCAAATGTGCGCCTACAGGGGAATGGAGTGTGGAATAGTCTCTCAGTGCAGTGAACCATCTGCAACACACACAATGTTGGTGAATCTCACAGATGTGATTTGAGCAAAAGACAGAAAAGATTGTTCTATGAGTATGAAGTGCAGAAACAGACAATACTCACCTACGATGTATGAGTCAGGACAGTGGTCAGTATGGGGGGGATGGGGACCTGAAAGGGCCATAAAGGAGGCTTCGAGGGTGCCGTAATGCTCAGTGTCTTAATATGAGCGCAGGTTACAGGGGCAAATTCAGCTGATCGTAATACATGATCCTGAGGCCAGGCACAGTGGCTCATAAATGTAATCCTAGCACTCTGGGGGTCTGAGGCAGGAGGATCACTTGAGCTCAGAAGTTCGAGACCAGCCTGCACAAGAGCAAGATCCGTCTTTGCTAAAAACAGAAAAAATTAACCAGGTGTTGTGCTGGGCACTTGTAGTTCCAGCTACTTGGGGACTGAGGCAAGAGGATCACCTGAGCCTAAGAGTTGGAGGTTGCTGTGAGTTATAATGATGCCATGGCACTCTATCCAGAGTGACAGAGTGAGACTCCGGCTCAAAAATAAATAAATAAATAACAAATAAATACAAAATTGAGTATGTCTGTTGCCTTAGACTGCTTGGGCTGCTATAACAGCCAAGGACTGAATGGCTTATTAACAACTCACATTTACTTCTAATGGTTCTGGAGGCTGGCAAGTCTAAGATTAAGGTACCAGTAGGTTCAGTATCTAGTGGAGACCTGCTTTCAGGTTCACAGATGACCCTCTTTCTCTGTGTCCTCCCATGGTGAAAGAGACAATGGAGTTCTCTCCAGCCTCTTTTAAAAAGGCACTAATCCCATTTATGGGAGCTCTGCCCTTATGACCTAATCACCTTCCAAAGGCCCACTCCCTAATACCATTACTCAGGAGATAGGATTTGACCAAATGCATTGTTAGGGGACACAAACCTTCGAGTCATAGCATCTGTTTAGATACCCACACCCCTATGTAATAAGTATTATTTTCAAAATCACATTTCGATTCTTTTCCATTAGGCCATGAGCTCCTTCAGCACTGGGACCTGGCTTATCTGTCTTGCACTTCGCCTTCCCTGGCTCAAATATGGTGAGAAATATTCCTACACAGTAACCTCTCTGGGTACAGTTCATTTGGCATAGAGGGTTGTGTCCTAAAGATCACTGTACAGGCAGTCCCCAAGCTACAAACATCTGACTATGTACATCTTGCACATACAAACAGAGGCTATTACAGTGAGTCCCGGAGTTACAAACATCCTACTGATGTACAACTCACACTTATGAACAAAGGCTATCATAGATAATAAGAAAATGTACCTGTTCCAACTTACATACAAATTCAGCTTAAGAACAAACCTATAGAACCTATCTCGTTTGTAACCCAAAGACTTACTGTACTTATCTCTGAATCCTCCTAAATGGGTCCAAGATCTAATCAAAACTAGAAATTGATAAAACAATGACCTATTCATGTACTCTGGAATTCTTCCTTTCCCTGTTGCTTTTTTAGAAATCTGTGTAATTTTCTATTGTTCATGCATCGTACCAGGGAAGCCAGGTGCAAGGCAGGATTGGGGCAGTCCTATATTCTCTGCATCTGAGTAATGGATTTCTGGCCTCCTTGCAGTTTCCAGAACCCTCCCTTCCCCAGCACGCTTCCAGTCTTCCACATGCCTCTACTCCTTTGAGAACAGCCTTTTGTTCACTGACAAGAGGAATCTGCAGCCTCATCAGCTCTAAACCAACCTCCCACCACCCTCTGGGCAAAACCCTACCCAGAAACTGAATAGGAAGAAGAGGAAGGAGGGGGCTGGAGAGGACTGTGTCTGGTGGGAACAGGCCAGAGAGATAGTACACAGAGTCCAGAATGGGGCAATGGGCCCCAAAAGGGCTGCACCGCCCGCTGGGCTGGGTGACCTTGAGCCTAACTGGGCCTGTGACCTCAGTACAAAGGAACTGGACTAGAGGAGGCTGAATCTTTTCCAGCTCTGAGCATCTATATGTTGAATAAACTTCTTCTGACACTGGTATGTGGGTAACAAAGTATTAGGAGATTTTATTTATTTTCTTTTCTTTTAAGACAGAGTCTCACTTTGTTGCCCTCAGTAGAACGCCGTGGCATCACAGCTCACAGCAACCTCAAACTGTTGGGCTCAAGCAATTCTCTTGCCTCAGCCTCCCAAGTAGCTGGGACTACAGGCACCTGCCAAAACTCCTGGCTATATTTTTTCTTAGAGACAGGTCTCGCTCTGGCTCAGGCTGGTCTCGAACCTGTGAGCTCAGGCAATCCACCCCCCAGAGGAGATTTTTTTTCTTCTTCTCTTATGTACTTCGTAGATAGTAGATTAAGAAGCTAAGATTACACTACTGATGTGTTTGTGTTGTGTGTGTGCTCACAAGCACAAAAAAAATCTGTTGTTCTAAAACGGAAATTTAAAAAGGTCTTTGTTTAAAGGGGTAGGTGAAATCAGTTTTTAAAAATAAAGTCAGAGGCAAAAGAAAGGCCCATCTGGAAGCCCCAAATCCATCTAGACAAGAGCTTAGCAACTCTGCAGGGCGGTGTGAGCTACAGGGTTCCCATCTCAGCGCAGCAAGTCCTCGTTAGCTCTCTGGCGCCATCTTCCGGCCAGTTCAGAAGCATTCGTTTATTTGGTTTGCAAATGAGCTCCGAAGCGAATCCGTGGTGAACTCTGATGGGATCGCGTTCAGGGTAAAAATCCCATTGTTCTTAAAAGGTAAATCTTGCCCCATCCTCACCTCCAGAATTCACTTTTGATTTTGCCTTGCCGTGATGATTGTAACGGGGACACCTGAGCAGTCCCTCTGCATTAGACCCAGAATGGTGCGCCAATAATCGTGAGCCTCATGCCATGTAAAGCCCAGGAATGGTTCTGCGCTCCTCCCCACCGCGCTTGGACCCCATGTAGAGCACAAGACACTCGGAGGAACCCACTTTCAGTCCCACCATCTATAAACCTGGTTGGTAACATCTTGATTCGTCTCTGTTCCCTGGGTTTGCACAGGTCTTGAACACGTTGGGCTTTGGATTAATTAAGTCCTTCAGGCCCTACCACGTGTCCCCAAGCAGCCCAAAGTGCTGGGAAGTCCTCTCACATATCTTTCCACCCACCTGCTTCACCACTGCCCAGTGGAAGGGGAGCCCTCCCTCCCTTTGGGTCCTGCCTTGGGAACAGTGGTCCAGGTCAATGCTCTTTCCAAACTGACACCCCCCCCCACCCAGAGGCTGCCCTCCAGACCCCCTTTGCCATCTAAGACTGGTCTTTACATGTAGGACAGTGTGAATATCCAGCAACGCTTGTTGACGCCCCCTCTGTTGTAGATATTGATGGGAACGCATTTTCCTTCTGACACTTTTTATTCCAATTCTAAAAGCACTTTATTTCAACTCTAAAAGTCTTTCTGAACTTCATCAAGGTCTTCACTTGGTTGTTAGACATATTAGTAAATAGTGATGAGAAGGTCCACCCTTGTCAGGATGAGGGAGTGGCTCAGGAACCCCTGATTGGCCCTGCCATATTTGGCCTGTGCAGGAATGCCACCCCCCTGCAGCTCCTATATAGCTGGGCAGACCCAGCTGCTGAGAGGGTGTGCTGGAGGACCAAGCAGCGCCAGGCTCCGAGGCGCACTCCCAGAGAGAGCCCAAGGTACGTGGGGAGGCATTTTTGCCGCCAGAATTGCTGGTTTCTAATCAAGTCTCTGCTCCAGACTGAAAATCATGCAATGATTTCTTCACTCCCACATTTGGGGATGGGTCCCAGGTCAGGGAAGATATGTGACAATGTTCAGTCACCCTTGGTCTTGCATGCATCTGTGTTGGTGCTGCAATAAAATGCTACTTTAGGGGTGGCTGGTTGGGGTGTTGTTTTGCTTTTAAACTCTTGCCTGTGAAAATGAATTTCGTTCTCATAAAGGCTGTGCTTTTTATTTTTAATTTGACCCACCTGTAAAGATCTATTATGTTATTATTCTTATTTAAGATTTCTCCTCCCGAGAGGTATGAGTTAATGATATAGGGTGTGGCCCCTTATTTAGGAGAACATTTGCTTCGTGTTTGGATCTCTTTGGAGAAAACCAATTTGAGTTCCCCTGGGCTTAGGGGGTGAGGGGTGAGATGCTGGCAGCCGGGGTGCTTGTCCCACCCTGGGACACAGCCACGGCAATACCCACAAGCAAGGAAAAGTCAGTGAGGCCCCTTTGCAGGCTTCCAGATGTGACTGCATGTTTGCGTGGGCTGTATTTTGCCCGTGATTGTTTTAAACATAAAAGTCAGTGTTGCATTGGAGTTGATGATTTTAACAGAGGAACATTAATCCCTTTTAGGGATGTGGCAGGGTGGTGGTGGAGGGCATGTTAGGGACTAAATACACTAACTCCCACCTCTTCCATCTCCTGCACTCCGTGCGTGCGCTCACAGTAAACTTTCACCCAGGAGATGCCAGCTCTGCCGCTGGAGTTCCTTTGTAGCCTGGATCCACACAGACAAAGACCCAGGTGCCAGAACACCCTGACAGTGGCCTTGGGATTTCCCCAACAGCTATTGTAGTTGCAGGAGCCCTCCTGCCCCCCCCTTAATTCATTGTGTCTAAAATTCCTTGAGTGCCCTGCTCTTTGCTCTTTGCTCAGCTTAGGGGCCATCCCTCCTAATGAGTCAAAAGCACGAAGTAAAAGCACCATCCTGAAACCCAGAGGGATAGTGGGGCATGAGTGGTGGGCACATGGAACACAGTGTCAGTCAGAGTTGAATTCAAATCCACCAGCTGCTGCTGTGCAGCCTTGGGCAAATTACTTAACTTCACTGAATCCCAGGTCAACATTTATGAAATGGGGATAATGATGTGCCTACCCCTTGTGAGAATTAGAGGATGTCAGAAATGGGCTTCTTTTTTTAAATAGAGTCTTTGTTGCCCCAGGCTAGAGTACCACGGTGTCATAGTTCACAGCAACCTCAGACCCCTGGGCTCAAGTGATCTTTTTGCCTCAGCCTCCTAAGTAGCTGGGACAACAGGTACCCACCACAATGCCTGGCTAGTTGTTCTATTTTTAGTAGAGACAGGATCTCACTCTTGCTCAGACTGGTCTCAAATTCCTGAGCTCAAGCAACACCTGCCTCGGCCTCCCAGAGTGCTAGGGTCACCGGTGTGAGCCACCCTACCTGGCCCAGAGATGGGCTTAACACAGCAGCTGACACACAGCAAGTGTGCAGTAGGAAGCTGGTATGCACACTGTCCCCCAGGGGTGGGTGAGAGATCAGAAGGGACGCAGACAGCACATCTGCACCCCTTGCACAGGGCTCCCTACATTTGTCTCCCCTCCCCACCCTCCTCTGCGCTCTCTCATTCCTGTCAAGTCCTTTAGAATCAGCAGCCAGTGACTTTCTTAGAATGGGAGGCACCACGGGTGGCAGAATGTGCCCAGGACAGTGCCAGGTTAGCGTGACACAGAATAAAAAGGAAGCCTGAAGACACAGCCTGCACCCCCAGTACTGGATTCCCACTCTTCCACTCTACCCTGCCTGGTCGCCTTTCTTTGCCAGACGAGGGAGCACCAAAGAAAACTTGTGTGTATTAGGTCATTACCCGTGTATTTTCCCATGCCTAGTCAAAGGCTTTATAATTGCCAGTTGCAACTTCTTATCTGTCTGAGAACACCAGGATCAGGGCCCTGAATGAATGTAATCCCAGGCATCAGGGAGAAAAAAAGAAAGAAAACAACTTTGGTGTTTGAGTTAACCCTGCACAACCCAAGCGTGAGAAAACAATTGTATTTTTGAGAAAATATAAATAGCACAAGGTGCAATTCCTTGGATTATAATCTCCGGGGGGGAGGGCTGCTGCAGGGGAGCCGGGGAAGCCCAGAGGGGAAGCTAACCGCCTGGTTTCTCCAGCAGATTCTGACACAATGAGGAAGCACCTGGGCGGATGGTGGCCGGCCATTGTTTGCGTACTGCTCTTCAGCCACCTTGCCGTGGTCAAGGCGCGGGGCATAAAGCACAGGTTCAAGTGGAACCGAAAGGCCTTGCCGAGCACCTCCCAGATCACCGAGGCCCACGTCGCTGCCCCCGAGAACCGCCCCGGAGCCTTCATCAAGCAAGGCCAGAAGCTGGACATCGACTTCGGGGCCGAGGGCAACAGGTACTACGAGGCCAACTACTGGCAGTTCCCGGATGGGATCCAGTACGACGGCTGCTCCGACGCCAACGTCACCAAGGAGATGTTTATCGCCAGCTGCATCAATGCCACCCAGGTGGCCAACCAGGCCGAGTTTTCCCGGGAGAAACAGGACAACAAGCTTCACCAGCGGATCCTCTGGCGGCTGATCCGGGAGCTCTGCTCCGTCAAGCACTGTGATTTCTGGTTGGAACGGGGCACGGGCCTGCGGGCCACCGTGGACCAGCCCCTGATGCTCGGCATGCTGCTGCTGCTCTGGCTGCTGGTGAAATAAGCTCTCGGGGCAGCTGCAGCCGCAGAGCAGAGCGGGCCGGCCGAGCCCTGGAGAGAGCTGCCCAGCTCGGCCCCCTCCGGGCCCCGAGCCACACATGTGCTGAAGATACCAAGGACGTGATTCGTGCCCGCTTTAAGTATCTCCCCAGATGTTCACCCACCCAGTGTTTGTTTGTACTTGATAAATGTGAACGTGTGTGTTGACCCCCCTGCAGGCTTTACCAGCTTCTCTATCACTGCATTCTCGGTTCCTAGTCGAGTGTCTGGCACACCGTAGTAGAATGAACGTTAGCTGAATCAGTAACAGAGCGCATCAGGAACTGTGCCAAGCACTTCCTAACAACTCTTAGAGGTAGGTGTTAGTCCTATTTTACAGATGAGAAAACAGGCTCAGAGAGGCGCAGTTGCTCACCCAGAGTCACACAGCTTGAAAGTGGCGGAGCTGGGATTCAAGCCTCACTTGTCCAACCCCAGGCTTTGCATTCTGTCCAGCCCCAGAGCTGTGTCATGATCACTTTTGGCTCTGAAGGACCCAAATCCAGACATATAGCTGTTATGACACTGGCAGCTCCACGTTCAGAAATTAACAGAAAGACCTGAGCTGTGTACTTTAAACCTAGTTGCAGAGGTTAGTTTAATCCTTCTAATTAAACTAAAATAAAGAAATTGACATAGAAATAAAGCTAGACACAGGCTCAGAAATCACACTGTATGGAAATATTGCCAAGTTGCTTCCCAGAGCAGACCCGATATGCACCAGGATGTATCTGTAGCATGAAATTTTTTTCCCACACGAAGGGTGTTGGCTGTTCCCATTTCTGAAATACTCCATGTATTTAAGAAAAAAAAATTAATGACATGCTTTCTTCTGATATTCCCCTAATCCTGTGTGCATATTTTACATACGCCCATAAGAGTATATTTAAATACACACTTTTCAGATAGGTGCTGTACACCGTTTCACCATTTCTATAAGCCATTGTCACTACAAAAATGGAAGGTTAAAAGGAAAATGCGTCTTTAAGGAACTCCAGCAAAGAATTCATTCAGGCCCTAAGCAAGAGTTAATGTACCACCTTGTTAGTTAAAAAAAAAACATGTAGAACAAAATCTGGATATACTTTAAAATTTAAAAAATGGGTCTAATGCTCTCAGATGGCCCCACAGTTCTTCTGGGAATACTCTCAGAGACCCCTGCAGGTTCTTGAATTGTATTTGGAGAAAAGAGCTGCTGAATATTATCAGTTCTCCCTTAAAGAGAGTTTGTAAGGGGGATTGTGTATTAACAGACAACTTATCAGAAGTATTTCAGAACATGAGTGTTGATAATGGGACCTCTTGTTCTGGGTTCCCAAGGCTATCAGTGTTCTTCTCAAGGTTACATTTAGAAGGCCGAGGAAATGCCCTCCCAGCAGCCGGGCTGTGGTTAGCACAGGCAGGGGTAAGACTCACCTCTGGCTTCCACAGTTAATTAATTCTCTGTTAATTCAGAGAGCAGGAAAAAAGAATAGAACAGGAGGAGGCTATTTCTTGCATTCTAATTTTTAATTAAAAATAACAATAATAACAACAGTGGCAAGAAAGAAACAAAAAGTACTTAGAGGCTGATGTTGAAATTTCAATTCCTGGCTCTCCTAAGTTTAATTACAAGGGCACATGCAGCCATGTAACCAAAATGACTTCATCTGTGATTTGAAAACACTTAGGCCATAATGTAGTTCATTTTCCATAATTGCTGTCTTTTCTCATGTTGTTAATAGTCCCAGAAACCAGATTTAAGTGGGGCATGAAGTGAATTTGTATATAGTGATTCAAATGCAAACTCTGTTTATGGAGTTTCTCATTGAAACTACAGGTGCCTGAACATCCTTCTCATGTTTACAAATCGTGATAGAGTCAAGTCTTCATGAGTCTGGTTTTCCACTCCAGCAAAGGGTCATGCGGTGACTACTATGTGCAAAAAATTGTGAGGAGCTTCTGAATCACTCCTGATATAGTCATTTTACAATGTGAATGATTTCCCCAAGGATTCGAAGTTTGATCTTTTCTTTCTTTTTCTTTCCTTTTTTTTTTTTTTTTTTTTTCCTGAGACAGAGTATTACTCTGTTGCCCTGGGTAGACTTCCCTGGTGTCATAGCTCACAGCAACCTCAAACTCCTAGGCTCAAGCAATCCTCCTGCCTCAGCCTCCCAAGTAGCTGGGACTACAGACAGCTGTGACAATTCCCACCTAATTTTTCCCTTTTTAGTAGAGAAGAGGGTCTCAATCTTGTTCAGGGTGGTCTCAAACTCCTGAGCTCAAGGGATCCTTCTCTGCCTCTCCGAGGGCTAGGCTTATTGGCATGAGTCACTGCACCTGGCCCCAAATTTTGACTTTTTAAAATATAAGTTTACTGGAAAAGTGAACTAAAATTATAACAGTGGCCAGGTGCTATAGCTCACACCAATCCCAGCACTTTGAAAGACTGAGGCAGGAGGATCACTCGAGACCAGAAATTTGAGACCAGCCTGGGCAACACAGCAAGATTTGCCTCTACAAAAAAAGAAAAAAACTAATAAATTAAAAATTAATTTCCAAGCATGATGGTACATGACTATAGTCTCAGCTACTAAAAAGGATGAATTGAGAAGATCACCTAAGCCCAGGAGTTTGAGGCTGCAGTGAGCTATGATCAGGCCTCTGCACTCCAACCTAGACCACAGTACAAGAGCTCATCTCTTTAAAAATAAATAAATAGATACATTACAGCAGAAATTCAAAACAAAAAATTGCTACAATCCCGGCATCTGATTAAGTTTCCCCTGTAACCTCCTAGTGGTTATCCATTCCCATATACAGATATACGTATTTGCAATAATAACACAGGTGAGCAAAGTTTATATTCTAAATTTTTACTTAACTTCATTCAATGCTTTTCCCCTCATTTTCTTTTTTGTGTTGGTTTGTTTGCCTCCCCCTATCTTTCCCAGCCCCACAGTTTCCTTCCGGCCTGAGATGCAGCCTCCACACCTTTACTGTGCTCGGATGGATAAGTGAGGGGGGTTTGCTTGATTATCCCTTTTAAAATACTATAATCATGCATATAATATTTATTCCTCTGCTATTGGCCTCCCTAACTTAACACTGCACCATGAAACTCTCCAGGTCAACAGCTAGCTAGTCAGCTAACTCGCCCTTGTAGATTTCTGTGTAATATTCCTTGTGCAGGTGTATCATGGTTGATTTGATCATTTCCTTGTTGATGGACCTTCAGATCATTTCAAGTTTTTTGCCTCTGCAAACAATAAACATAAAAATGTACATACAACATTGCAGTCTGGTGCTTTTGTTTCTGTGGAATAACTTGGTACATGCTGGAGCAAAGCCTGTGTGTAACATAAATTTTACCAAACCTGGCTGGGCACAGCGGCTCATGCCTATAATTCTAGCACTTTGGGAGGCCAAAGTGGGTAGATAGCTTAAGATCAGGAGTTGGAGACCAGCCTGAGCAAGAGTGAGGCCGGGCTCTACTAAAAATAGAAAACTATCTGGGCATGTGGCATGCACTTGTAGTCCCAGCTACTTGGGAGGCCGAGGCAGGAGAATTGTTTGAGCCCAGGAGTTTGAAGTTGCTGTGAGCTAGGCTAATGCCATGGCACTCTAGCATGGGCAACAGAGTGAGATTCTGTTGAAAAAATAAATAAAAGTGACCAGAGAATCACTTGAACCCAGGATTTTGAGGTTGCTATGAGGTATAACACCTCGGTACTCTACCCAGGGTGACAGAGAGACTCTGTCTCAAAAAAAATTTTTTTTTAGCTCAGCACCCATAGCACAGTGGTTATGGTGCCAGCCACATACACCAAGGATGGCAAGTTAGAACCCAGCCTGGATTCTAAACAACAATGACAACTGCAAGAAAAAATAGCCGGTATTGTGGCAGGTGCCTGTAGTCCCAGCTACTTGGGAGGCTGAGGCAAGAGAATCGCTTAAGCCCAAGAGTCGGAGGTTGCTGTGAGCTATGATGCCACAGCACTCTACCCAGGGCAACATAGTGAGACTCTGTCTCAAAAAAAAAAAAAAAATGACCAAGCCATGTTGCCACCTAGCTGGAGCAATTCCCATCCCACCAGCAACATATGACAGTAACTGGAAAGAGTTCCTGTCATTCACGTATGAGAAACCACCTTTTCTTTTCTAGAATGTGGCCGAAAGCACCTAACACTTTCTAAGTGACTTCTGACCCTCAGGATCACTGAAACTTAGCAATTCTCATTCCCAACATGATCTTTGGCCTAAAACATCTGGAAGAGAAGCCTGGAAAACAGGCAGGGAGCGTGCAGGCTTCCCATCCCGAGAGTGGTATGTTTGCACAGGAACAGGGCCTGTGTGGAGGCCAGGTTTGGTCCTGGCCATTTAATTAATTTGGGGGGAAATTACACATGCAGGCTTCACATTGCAGTGAGAACACCCTCTAAATTCCAAAGCTCAAAAGGAGCAGGCATGGAACACAGCACCAATGCACCCCGAACTGCGTGTCCCCTCTGAGCTTGGGCAGACAGGTGACATGTTCCTGGCACCCTTCATGCCCCACCTTTCTTAGAATATGCCTAATGACACTTCAAAACTCCACCCTCCGAGCCTAACTGGAGGGTCCCAGGTGGTGTTCCTGAGCTTGTCTTGAGCTCCCCATACTCATGGCCTCAAGCTTTCTGATAACAAGTGATTGGTGTGGGGTGGTGGCTGATTGGGTCATGCGCCCCAAGGTGAGGTCACGTCTCTCACCTGCATCTGCCACTTTTTCTCCTTCGCTGCATATGGCTGGAGCCTGCAAGGATCTCTTCTGAAACCCTGACAGCAGGGGGCCCACGTTGTCATATACAAGCAGCGATCAACATAGTCACAGACCACTCATGCCAGGCGAGTGATCAGAGGACTTGGGCAGACCTGGCACCATGAGTTTCAGTTTTCCCACCTGAGAGCTTGGACCTGGCTCTGTTGAGAGCAGACCTTTTGACCAGCCTGGCACAGGCCAGTGGCTGTGCAGGTGGCTCTCTTCCCAAGGCACGAGTCAGAGGCAGGTGTGGGGCTCTCTCTTCTCTTACCTCCACTGTTGGCAGAAGACCCATTTCAGCTGAGCACCTGGCTTCCCTGGGGGAAGGGAAAGGACCAAAGCCTCCTGCCCCTGGGAATGCGTGCCCCTGTAAAATGGGCATAAATCAGACATTCCCTGCAAAATGGAAATACAGCACTATGCCTTTGAGATATCTCTAAGCCCATTCTGCACCATCTCAAGTATACTCCAGAAAGACCCACTCGGTGGTTTCTCTGGGAGAATGGAGCATTCACCTGGCCCGAGGGGTTTTAGGGTTCCTCTGCACAGGAACACACGCTGCCCCAGGAAAGGACTGAGATTCCACCCCTAGAGCACTAAAGTCCCATGGTGTCCCTCACACAATGACCCCAGGAGGAGGGTGGAAGAGTCTGTGAGAGGCCACAGCCTGGAATAAGCCACCGTGCTTTTAAAGGGATTTCCCTGGTCAGCACAAAGCTGACCCCCCACAAAAGAGCCCCTCCTCCAGTAATTGAGTGTGATGCCTTCCCTGGTCTGAGTGCCTTACCTCATCCACCCTCCCAGCCCCACCTGCCCTTGGGATCCCCAGATCTTATTTTAAAGCAAACTTTTGTGAGACAACAGATAATACAGATTGTTTTAACTCCAACAA
>CAUYQV010158680.1:0-45005 GCA_963574575.1 Galagoides demidoff | reverse complement strand
TTTACTGTGCTTTGAATTTCTTTTGAAAATAATTTAATATTTAAAATTTTTCTTGGCACACCTAAGATCCTCTACAGCACACTGGTTGGAAGTTCATTGGTTTAGAAGCTTAGAATACAGTGGAGGCTCCTGCTCTGTAGTCAGCTAGGACCCGGTTTGAATCCTTTTCTTATCCCTTAGTGACTGTGAGACCTTGGACATGACACCACCTGTTGTGAAGGTCACTTCAGCTGTGAAATGCTATCTACTCCTGGGGAGGAGGAAAGTAAACTATTCCTGGCAAGTGCCTTGTCTGTGAAAGGTACAAGTTACTGAGTGGTAACCATAGTCACTGGAATGAGGAATTTGAGACTTTCACTTATTTGGTTTATCGTTGAGACTATTTTTCAGGAATGTTTATAATAGAAGGAAATGAGTACCAACTACATTTTAGTCAAGAATTCACATGTAACAAATGTTTAGTATGATTTTATGTAACAATGGGTCATTTTACAAGTGTCATTAAGATTTCCTTGCAGGGGACAAATTCTGTTGTTTCACAGGATTTTTATACACCTTCTGGCAAACCAAAACTGACATACTAGATAATCTTGATTTTTTTTTTTTTTCTGTTCACGACATTAGCTGTAAGAAAATAAACAATATTCTAATGCAGAAGTCAGCAAACTTTTTGGGGAGGGACTGGATAGTAAATATTTTAGCCTCTGTGCCATGTATAATCTCTATGGCATTCTTCGTTGTTTTTTTTTTTTTTTAACCCTTTAACATATGTAAAAACTATTCTTAGCTCTTTCAAAAACAGGCTACTGGCTCAGTTTGACCCCCACACTGTGGATTGCCGACCCCTGCTCTAGTGTAAATTTGTCTTGTTTATTACGAGAGTGTTTATGCTGGTAAGTAATTTTAAAAAGAGAATGAGCAAATGCATTAAGTAAATAACATTTAAGTGATCCTTTTTCAGATTCAGACATATGCTGGGCTGAAATGAAACTGTTGATCACTTTTCTTAATGGGAGAGAACCATTTTCCCTGAAACACAATGAGGTCCAGTGTGATGCTGAGGGCTGGGGACCATCCAGTGCATTAGTTCTGAACCATATCCTTGTACTTTGCACAGATTTCTTTCTCTTCCTCGGAGGAGCAGTTTAGATACAGGGCTTTATGGCATCAGGCGTGAGCTGCCATTAAAACCCTAAGCTAAAAATTGTGCTGCCCTGTAGATGAAAACGAGCAGCCCCAGAACATCACCTGTTCTCAGCCTCACTTGTGTCTCCTGAGCAGGGGGTTTATAGACTATAGACTATAGCTGAGAGAGGTTTTCCTCTCAGCCCATGGAAGGAGGTCCTTACCCACAGCTCTAGTCTCTTTCAGCCCCTGCCACGCTGTGGCTTCTGTCTGTGGACCCAAGAGTGAAATATTCTCTGGCCAGTCACGGTCCAAGATTGACTCCATCTTTTCTTTTTCTCTCTGGCTCATATCCCAACGTGCTTTTCTGGCTCTACCTGGAGATTGTCCCCCCCCCCCAACTTTACTCTGTTTTCCCATTTGTCCCTCCATTTTCCATGAACTACAAAGATAAAAAGAAAAAATAATTTGAAAAGATATAATACTCCAAAATATTTATCCTTGGTTTTATTACATACTGAGAGTAGACCACATTCTTATCTTTCAATCCAGTGTTTTTGGTGAATACTGTATTTTGTGTTTAAAAAGACAGATGGAACCGGACTTAACAATCGGAATCTTCTAACGCTACCTTAGGCTGTTTCCCTCCTGAGCTGAGAACACAAGTTCAGCTATAGGTCCTGGCCCCAGGCCCTAATGTGGTCCACTCTGAGCAGGCTGGACCCAGAGAACATCTTGCAGCTGGATTGGTCTCAGGTAGAAAGTCAGCCCTAGGACAGATCAGGTCAGCAGCTTTCTTCGTACTTTTCACCTGAGCCTCCACTGGAGCCCAGGCTTTGGCATCTCAGCAATCCAGCAGCAAGGGAAGGCTGGCTCAGGAAGGGTGCGTTATCAAGGCAGAGAAGCAGTTCAAGGCTGAGAACAACCAGACATATCTGTCCCTGTGCCCAGGAAAAGCCAGCTGGTTCTGCCTCCCTCAGCCTTGTTCGGGCTCTTCTCTCTGACTATTATTAGAGGAAGGGTCACTCCAGGGGAGAGAGCACCCTCTAGCCTCCTCTCACTAATTCATGTCGTCATCTCTCATGCACTTAGCACAGATTCAGTGAGTATCTGTCACATGCCAGACACTGTTCTGAGTAGTTAAGACAAAGCAGTGAATTTGAGAGGCAAGATCTCTGATTATTTTTCTCCATGTCTTGTTCTAAAGAGAGGTCTCTGAAAGTACCACTGTCCATGGGCTCTGTCTTTGTTCACTTTTGTTCAACACTGTGAAACTTACGGTCCTATGACCAGGGGAAGTGGGTTTGAACAAGACCAATCCCTGGCATGGTCCTCTTTGAACAGGTAGCAGTGTGGAGTGGTGAGGACGGAGCTGAGAGCTGTTTCTGCAGGTGGGCCTTGTTTCTTGCTGTGGTCACTCATCCCCACCTTCCCCCAGCTCTCTGGATATTCACAGGCTAGTGCATTTCATCTTGTTGTTAACTCATAATTCCATACCCCACCCCTGAACGGTGTCAACATCTTTAACATTGTGGAATGTATAGCACAACAAATGTACTGTCCATTTCACACAGGAGAAGCTATTTTGAACTGCATGTGACTAGAAGAGGTAACTCCAGGAAGTAACTTGTGTTTGGTGGGGGGGGGGTGTCAGTGAAATATAGAAAGGAAGTCAAAATTCATCGCTTTTCCCAAATCGTCACATAGCCTCCAACTAGTTACCCCTTGGCCTGTATGGATTCCCCTAAATGTGTATATGTCCACCCTCATTTTAGTCTGTTTTATGTTGCTGTAGCAAAATATTATAGACTGGGTAAATTATAAAGAGCAAAATGTTTTTGGCCATGAAGTGCAACAGCGTGGTGCTAGCGTCTGGTGAGGGCCTTCTTGCTGTGTTGTAAGGTGGTGAAAGGCATCACATGGGTGGCAGAGAACATTCACGAGGGTGGGGGGAAGGGGGCCACACTCATTCTTTTATCAGAAACCCACTCTTGTGACAACTCACCCACTCCCTCAGCAAGGGCCTTAATTCATTCATGAGGGCAGAGTCCTCGGGACATAATCTTGAAAGTTGTGTTGGATTAAGTTTTTAATTCCTGAACTTTGGGAGGTACATTTAAACCATACCAAGCTCTTATTATACAAGTTTATCCTTATTCTGGTCAATTCACATGTAAAACTTTACTTTTTAAAATATAATATACCAACCTAAAAGTAGCAAAGTTGTCTGTAGCTGTTCATTGATAAAGGCAGCAGGACGGCTCCCATTTTTGTAATTAAATGTGTGAAACTAACAAAGGAAATTACAGAAAGGTTCTTTTTCCCTTTACTGGTCATGGTGTGACATCCATTTGTATTAAGTGATGAGAATAAGAATTTAGAGGATTTGCTTTTTATTATAGTGCAAATTAACATTCAGCTACTGAACTGAAATAGATTTGCATAAGAGTTACCAGTATCCGTACTCATTTGGAACTCATTTTATCCAGACAGATTAGAATCTCCAGTGATAACAAGCAAGACTTATCTCCTGCATTTCTGAAAAAAGATTAAAATAACAGCTAGTTTTTATAACAGCATCTTGAAATTGGACATAAACCCTGTACATGCTGCTTTCCTTATCTGATCTGAAGTTTCCTTTAACTGTAAACATGAGTTAATGCCACATGAAAAAGAAAATAACACGGAATTCGAAGATGATGTTGAGTAGATAAAAGTCAGGAAATGTCACTGAGGCTAATGCCCTGGAGGGGTACATAGTGCCTCTAGCTACTACCATATTTAATGATCTCCAAGAAAGAAAGGAAAGAAAAATTCTTCAAGAATCAGTGTAGGACTCCCCTCATCCTTGCCCCAAGATTCCAAACTTTCTTTATGGCCATAAATATTTATATATGTATGTAGCTTAAAGGAATATATTTGTTAGAAATGATGAACATACCAGTAAGTAATCACTATCCTTTTTATTACCCATCAAATTTTGTATATAATAATATCAATGGCTGGGTGCATTGGCTCGTGCACCCAGCACTCTGGGAAGCTGAGTCAGGCAGATCACCTGGACTCGGGAGTTCTAAGAGACCAGCCTAAGCAAGAGTGAGACCCAGTCTCTAAATGTAGCTGGGCATAGTGGCCAGTGTCTGTAGTCCCAGTTACTTCAGAGGCTGAGGCAAGATGATCACTTGAGCTCAAGAGTGTGAGGTTGCTGTGAGCTATGATGCCACAGCACTCTCCCAAGGGTGACAATGTGAGACTCTGTCTCAGGAAAAAAAAAAATATCAACCACCGTTAAAGCACCATATAGTGAGTGTTTAAATGGGCTGGGCTTTCCTCTGGGTCCTTTCTGTTGCACTAATCTCTATTGGTATTATCTATAGAGAAACAGAGACTTAGAAAAAAGATGATTTGTCCAACTGTGTGATTTGTAACGGACAGAGCTAGAATTCAGGTCAGACCACACACTGCAAACCCTTCTGACCCCGTATTATTCTATAGTAAGGGTGAGTCTACTGAAAAATTCTGGTTAGGTCCTCTGTGAGCTTTTTGATCTCTGGATTAATTATTTCCCATTTCTAATGTTTTGCCAGGTATGGTGTTGTATGTTAGCCACTGACGAGGATGTTTAGCAGGCTGTTACTTTAAATTCACACACCTCAAGAAAACAGGCCTAATTGGAGGGAATTAAGGAATTTGCAACGTCCTGATCATTAAGCACTCAAATCTGTTGCTAGGGGAAGTTGTGGAGTAATTTTTACTTGATTTTTCCTGAAAATCTGAAAGAAAAGCACAAATAGCAGGTAAACAACTCTAACATGGACTCCAGTTTTCCTGATCTATAAAGTAAATGGTTCCGAGTAGATGATCTCACTTGGGACCCACTCAACTCTGACATCCCCCAGCCCTGTAACTGTAAGTGGGGATTGCGTGTTACAACCTCTCAAGGTCCTTTTTAGTCTTCTATTTTTATGCTTGAATGATTCTTGACTCTCTCTGGTTCAGCTTCACATTTGCAAATTTCTTTCAAATGGAGATCTCCTAAGAGCCATTATTTAACAGTATCCCAAATGTGCAATGTAGAGAATTAAATACAACTGTGCGTTTAGGACTTTCACACTCATAGTTCATCAGCACTGTGTGTTCTTTCTCCTATTTGATTAAGGTTAAACAACAAGATGATATTTCCTCATTGGGTAGCATTTAAAGTACATTGTGTATGTGACAGATGGGATCTTATAAATGCATTAGGCATGCTTATTTTAATATCTAAGCATATGCAAAAGTTCTAGAAATATTTTACATGCAAATGTCTGGGGCTCCACCAGGGCTTATAATAGAAATCCATGCTCTGACTTCAAAGCCATAGTCTCAGCAACTAATCAGTTGGCTATTTCCAAATCAAATTTTTTTCAAACAAATCAGAGGCATTTGTCCTACCCAAGAACCAAGTTCTGTGGCAAGTTTGACATTTCAAAATCAAGCTGCTTATTGAGATATTCATGCAATGAAAAAGGCACCCAGAATTTCTTTCAAGGGATAAGGTATGCCTTTTTTCATGCTCCAGTGACTCAGAAATTTGTCAAAGAGAGTTTTATCAAATTTCCTTCATGCACATACCCAAAGAACTCACCTCTGCAGTAAGAGCCAGCATCCAGAATTTCAGCTCAAGAGCTCTTTCATTTGCTTAAAGGTTTTGAGCCCCCTGAGATTTCAGAGTCCTCATCACCGTGTTGCTTTGCTTCTGAGTGGTTAACAATAACACTGATTAAGTGGAAAAAAAAAAGAGAGAGAGAAAGATATTCTATATATCAATACCAAATGGCTTCACAAAATAGGAGTATTTTTAACACCAAACATTTGGGGTGAGTGCACCAAAGTGTCCTATTTCCTAGGAAGTAGGACAGGAAAAAAAAAGAAGAAGACAGTGATAATAATAATAATAATAATAAAACTAAGCATTATTCCAGGGCTCTTAGAGGCAAGAGCCTTCCCATGTCCTTCCTATGTGTTTAATTTAATCTGCCCAACATGTAGCATGTTTACCCATGAGGAAACTGAGGTTCAGAGCAGTTGGATTACTTGACTGGGTCACCCAGATCAAGCCGTAGATAGGACTAATTCTAATGTCCCTGTTCTTGATTGCTCAAGTACACGACCATCTTCATTAAGAGAGGAGTAGAACAAGAAGCCTTGGGAAGAAGATGTAACTAAGGCATCTAGTTACATCTAAGGTGGACTTAGCGTGGGCTTCCATCCTTGTCTGGCTGTCCAGGCTGGCCCAGAGCAAACATATAATAAATTAAGTATTTGTTGAATGAATGACTACACGGATGGATGCAAGACTATGTAAGGGACTCCACAGGGCACGCTGGCCATCTGACTCCCGCGAGTCACCCTATCTAACACATTCTAGTACCTGTCGGTGGTCCATGAGTCTGCAATGCAATCCAGATCCCCCCATCCCCTGCAGAGCCACTCCTACCAAGTTGGTAAAGAACAAAATGACTGTTTGACAGTCCCTTCCCTCTGTCATTCTTTCTAGGATTGCTGTTTATCCAAGTCCCTGTTCGCTCTCATACCAGCCACCACTGTCTAGATCTCAGCTGGTCCAGGGCCAACCTCATCTGTAAACATTTTGTGATCATCTTTCTTCTTCCTTCCTTTCCTCTTTCCCAGTCAAAATTGCAGCCTTTCTAGAAACAATTGTTTGTTTGCTTGTCTGCCTCCGTCTTCAGACAGATCTGGGAAGACAGAAGCTACATCATGATTGTGTCCCCAGTGCCCAGCTTGGTACCTGGAATAGCAGGGCTGGTTAGTCCACATTTATTAGCTAAGTTAGTGAATTAAATGCATGCATGGATGAATGCTTTCCTCTGCAAACCTTGTTTATCCAGATTGCAGATAATTAAGTACAAATATTGTTAATAGTTATTATAATAATGAACTTATTTGAACTATTTCTATTGGAATATTTATAGTTTCCAGAGTTGCAGATAGAGGGGGTATGTGGGGATGTGTGTGTGTGAAACTAGCATGTTACTCATTGATTTAGTAAATATTCACAGACTACCTACTGTGTGCCAAGGGTGGGATATATTATTGTCGACCAATATCTTCCACATCCCTTTAAATATTCTGGGGAGAGAAGTTCTTGGGTTTTTGTTCCTGGATGGAAACCCTGATAGGCTCCACGACTCCTCTGCTCACTCCCGGATAAGAGACACCCTGAGATTCCTCAACATCACAAACATCTCAATTCAGTAAACGTGATTTCTAGTTTTGCAGAATAATCTGAACTCTGAACTTGCTAATGGTCTTCTCCCCTCCCCAAGGTGGAAGGCTGCACGGGGCAGGTATGCATCTCCATGCTCACCGGATAGCTGCTCTTCCAGGGGCTCCCACCTTGGGGGTGGGCACCGTTAGTGCTGTAAGCCTGGCGGGTGGTTTGAGTTACTGTGCCTGGCTGAGAAAGTTTTCAGACCCTTCTGAGATCCCTTCATCTGAGGGATCCTCACCATCTCTTCCCCTCACATGGTCTCTGTGGCTCTTCCCTAAGCTCACAGGAGGTGAAACATGCATATCCAACCTCAGTGTGTGTCTTCTAGGCAGACTTTTAGGAAGAAAATCCCACACTTGCTGTCTCTCCTCCATGACCCTGTTTGCTCCATGGGAGACATTCCCCTCCCTTTCCAATAGACCCCGGGTGTAGTCAGGGCTCAGTTCTCCCTGTCTCCTGGCTGGGAAGCACAGCCCACAGACCTTTCAGAGATCCTCTTGCAGACCTCCCCCGCCCCCAGAGTCTGGGTAGTAGAGGAGTGGTGAGGCCTGCCAGCGAGGCCAGAGCTTTCCCACCTAGCTCTCCCACTCAACACAGTCTGGATTCTCAAAGTGGACGGTACGTTCTAGGATCCAGAGACAATTTATTTTTTTTAATCTGCATACAGTGAATTGGCTTTAGAAATTTCCATCTGGTTTATTGTGCTCTCCGTAGACACTTTGATTTTTAGCATGCTGCTGTGTGATGCATCGTGTGTGCTTTTGCATATCGCGTGTGTTTGTGTGTATCTCAAGTGTGTTGAACATAACTTGTGTAATGCAGTGATAAAATTATTTTGTCACTTCTCCCTTTAAAATATATTCAGTTCTTTCTCTGCTCTTGGATGGAAATTCAACCTGGTATTCCATGGCTTTTCTGATATCCCTCAAGTAATAGGAAGTATTGAGGTCATTTTTAGCAACAAAATATTGTCACTGTTTGGTACTTTAAATGTCCAATCTTATGTTATAGTCTAACCTCCCAACTTCATTCAAAATTACTACCACTTTCTTCCCCATCAGCCCTTGGCTGGCCCGGGAATGTTGCTGCGTTTGGTGTCCTGCCTCTTCCTTGTCCTTGCTGCCCAGCTAGCTGCTATTTATAGACCACTTGGAGTCAGAGCAAGAAGTGCAAAGAGGCGAGCTCTGTGTCAGCAGTCTGCGGCCAGCTGGCTCGTGTTTTCTAGGCCTGGTCATGAAACACTTTCAAGGAACACTTTCCCACCCCAATGCTGGGACCCTCTCAGCTGCACACCTCTGGACATAGGTCATACATTTCCCTCTGACTATTTCTTGTTCCTGCCACAGAACCCAGGAGTCGGGGTGTGTTCACCCTGACTTCTATTTACTGAAGTCTCAGTTTCTTGTCTGCAAGGCTCCATCAAACAGCCTGGGACTCATACAATCTCATTCTTCTTACCATGTCTACATGGCCTGTGTTTAATCTAATGGAAATGCACAATGTCTGCTCCTAGAAACTCGAGGACACACACCTGCCTTTGTTGCCACTGGAAGTGAGGTACAGGTTCCCTGTGTCCCCTGACCTGTGGAGGACAGACATCAAGTTTCCAACTGTTCCTGTCAGTGATCTTTGTTAGATTAGAAGTGAAAGGGCAACCCCCACTTGGGGGAAGGGATTTCTCGGCACAGCTCTTACTAAAGAAATTCCCCCTCAAATTCTTTCCTCTCTCAAGCCTTTTGACTCCTCAGTGTGGCCAAATTGTTTACAAGCCACGTAATTACTTTTAGTTGTCTCCTTCTCAAGTCCAGTGGGCTGGTCTGTTTCACAAATCACTTTGGTCTCTGATATCTGTAAGCGCTCAGTACTCAGCCAAAACTTCCAATTTAACATTCTGATATGTGCATACAATTAGAAACACAACTGTTCCATGGCATCATCAGAACATATTATTCTAATTTGACATAAGAACAAACTGAAACTCAGACAAGTCAGGTAACCTGCTTATGGCTAGTTAGAATTTCTCTCTCCATGACTTTGCTCTGCTGGTGAAGTTATCATCCTGCCCCTCCAAAAATGGACTGGAGGTCCAGCGAGTTGATGAACAAGATAATCTTATCCCTGTTGTGTAGCCCTACAAAATTCCTAGGAGGTTGTTACACTAAATAAGTAAAACACATAATCAATGGAAAGTAGAATAAAATAAAATAGTTATTCAATAATGGGTTAGAAAACGTGTTCTTAAGTGAGGAAAACAGGGTAACATCAAAAAAGAAAATAAAGACCTAAAAATATGAATATGGTAAAAATTCCAAAGAAAAATTTCATCTATTATTAAAAATTTCTGAGCATGCCCCTGGATTTTCCTAATGTATTTCTTATCCATTTGGGGGGATAAACGATATCTGGGCCACACCCTGTGTTTCCAAGAATCCATCCCACCTTTAAATATTTAGCAATCATGTTTCTGATATTCCACTGGAGGAATCCTATTTTTAGGTAAAGTTGCTTTTCTTTCCTGGAGCAAAGTTTGGTCTTACTGAATCTCTTAAGCTTCTTGAATTAGGTTTTCTAATCCACTTGCTCGTTCACAAATATTTATTGAGTGTGTACCCATCACAGAGTTCTTTGGAGAAACAGAACCAATAAGATGTGTATATTCATCTGTAGGGGAAGATTTAGTATAAGCAGTTGGCTCATGTGATTATGGAGGCTGACAAATCCTGAGATCTCCAGTTGACAAACTGGAGACCCAGGAGCGCCAATGGTTTAGTTCCTATCTGAAGACTGGCAGGCCTGAGACCGAAAGAGCCGAAATTGCAGTCTAAGTCGGAAGACAAAGAACAGTGTCCCAGCTCAAGGCAGTCAGGCTGGAGGAAATTCCATCTTATTCATGAGAAGGCCAACGTTTTTGTTCTGTTCAGGTCTTCAGATGATTGGCTTTGCTGGGTCTACCAGTTCAAATGTTAATCCCATTCAGAAATATCCTAATAGACACACTCAGAATAATGTCAGATCAAATACCTGGGCACCCCTGGCCCAGTCAAGATGACATTTAAAGCTGTGTACTGTGGACACACCAGGTACTTATTCAACAGACATTTCTTACTGTTAATTTTGCTATTATAGAAAATATTTCTGAGGAAACAGTCTACTCATACTAAGCTTGATGCATGTGAACTAGGCAGATGTTTAAGGGTAGTATTCCTGCTCTGGGTGGAAAATGTGCTGTGATCTCCAACAATGGTGTGAAAAGTTTGATGCATTAATATAAATAATGGTAAGTAGTAGAGCAATCACTCCCTAAATTTTGCTAGTTTAATTTTTAAAAGTTATTTTTAACTGACATTGAAGACTGATACAATTCAGGAAACTCTTCTAGGTAACTCACCTCCAAATTTTAGAATTCAGGCTCCTGTCATATGTTGACATATAAACTTTTAAATCAATAGGGGTCTCACAAAACATTGGGAAGGAAGTTAAAGTCAACTCTCAGATTGCACTGTGTAGGTCATTAAATATGAAGTGTCCAATTTTCTTAAGTATGAAGTGTTATCGTTGATGCTTCACTTTGACCTTCTTATTTTATTTTTGTTGTGAAAGTACATCCTCATTCTCTCAAATGCACATTTTGGCTTGTGACTATCTTTCAAAAAAAAAAAATTTAGAGCGATTTTTATAAATCCAAGGATAAGTCAAAAATCAGTGTTATTTCCGAATATGTGTTCCATTGTGCAACCAGTGTAGTCCAGACAGCTCAAAATATCAATGAAGTGTTTGGGAAGGATGTGCCTAATGAGCCCTTGTGCAATGATGGTTTAGAGGTTCCATTCTGGTGATTTTAATCTTGAAAATGAGGCACGTGGGTGACCTGAGACTGAGGATAATGATGAGCTGAATGCTGTATTGGAGGTAAATCCATCTCCACCTACACATGTATTAGCTGCAAGGTTTGGTGTTAATATTCCAACCATACTGGACCATTTGAAATAACATCAACAGGTAAAAAAGCTGGATAGATGCCTTCTATATGAATTTAAACAAGCGTCAGAGGAGAAATCATCTTGCAGTTTGCCTTTCCTTGCTCTCACAATATAAAAGCAAACCATTTGTACAACATATTGTTATGTGTAATGGAAAGAAGATTCTTTTGGACAACTGAAAACTTCTGGGACAATGCTTGGATAATGATGAAGTGCCGAAACACAGTCTAAAACCAAATATACGTCAAAACAAGCTAATGGTGTCTGGTCGTCTGGTGCTGGTATTACCCACTCCAGCTCTGTGTAACCTGGTCAGCTGGTTACAGCAGATGCCTGCTGCAACCAAGTGGATGAAATGATGAAGATGCTTGTGACTAAGCAAATGAGTCTGGTCAACAGAGTCAGGTCAATTCTCTTGCAAGACGACACTCAACCACATGTCACACGAACAACACTGCTGAAACTGCAGAAGCTGGACTTGGAAACTCTCTGTCGTCTGCTGTGTTCACCAGACTTGCAACCACTGACTACCATGTCTTCCAGGCTCTGGATCACTTTTTGCAAGGAAAAATATTCAATTCTCAACCAGCTTCAGAAAACACCTTTTGTGATTTCATCACCACTCATTATGAAAACATACTTATTGGGCTCCTATAATTTAGGAGCTGTTTGATCTTTGACAAATCATTTTTCTTCAGTGGTAATCTCCTTGGAACCCAGGGGAACTACAGGTTGGAATAGTAAATTAAATATTCAACATGTTTTGTTATCTGAGGAATCTTCTATTAGGCTGCTAGAGCAAAGAAAACCCTCCAACTGAGTTTTGGATTGAAGTACCAAATTTTCCTTATCAAGCTGGGTAACTTGATTGAAGTACCAAATTTTCCTTATCAAGCTGGGCAAATCATTTGACCCTCTGGGTTTCGGTTTCCTGATTTGAAATGTAAGGTGTTAGCCACGTTAATTTGTTTTTTCTAATATCTAAATATCTATTATTTTCTAATATCACTTCCAAATCAAAATTTCAATGATTCTGATTGCACAATCTTTTTAGATTTGGTTTAAGGATGATGTCTACTTGGAGGTGAAAGAAGCAGATGGAAAGATAGGAAGTGGTCCCTCCATCCACATGAAACAATCTGCCAGAGGTGTAGACAGGTACTATTCGGAAATGTAAGTCCACTGAGCACCAACCTTGTTCCAGAGAGTGACCAGGTCTCACTTAAAGAATAACAGCTATTTGTTAGTTATGGTGTGCCGGAGATTCTGGTGGAGAAGCTGAGGCAGAAGGTAGTTCTGTGACTCTGTCACTATCACAGAGAGGTGTGGGGGAAACACGTGAGCCCACAGCAGGCACTGAGGCTTCTGATCAGACTTTGCTGCTGAACTAGCTCTTGCTCTAATCTTTAGTTATTGTTTCATTCTGCTAGCAATGGTATATAGTTCTGAGCTCAGACAGAATGAATTTGCTCAAATGAATTCCTAAGAACTTGTAGTAGGAGCACTTAGGACTACCCTGGACAGACCCTTGCTATGCCTCACACATGCACAACATCCTTAGATGCTGCCCCCCCAAACCTCCCCACCCACTGTTGCTGGCTTTGCTTCAACTCAAGAGAAGCCACCTATCTCTAAACAGTTTCCTTTACTATAGAGCAAGAGGTATAATTCAATTATGTCCCAGCAGTGAAGATTTCTTAATGATGATGAGCCAAAACTAATTGTATTGATTTGTTTATCACCAGCTTAGGAGGCCCATCAAGCAAATGGACTGAGACTATTTCCATATTCTTATCTGTTGGGTAAATGAGAAACAAATGACCTCTCCATATGTCTGCATCCCGAAGCCACTGCCCTCTAAGGCTGACTGCTCCGTGGCCTTGGGTAGGAGCTGTGTCCCAATGTTGGGCCCCTCCTGCCATCCGGCATCTTCAGATGGATGGATAACCTGAAAAGTTTGATACTACGTCTTTTATTTTTCTTTTATTCAGAGAGATTTGTTTTAATGATTACAGTTTGGATCCTTGCCAAAGGTGCCAGATGGTCTGCTTTCTTTAGGAGACCTGGTTATGAGTATTAATAACCCTCATCTGGATTCTCTGAGGAATGGGAACTCACAAGATCCTGAACGGAGGGAGAGGAGGAATTCCTGACATCAAGTGAATTCAGAGAAAGGGACTCTGTAGTGCTGGCCAGGAGTGAGGCACAACTGTGGGCACGCAGTTTGGGGGAGCACGGGAAGCGAAGCCTGAGGTGCCTGCCGCCTGATGACCCCCTCAGGCTTGGGGAGACTTTGTAGCAATAAGAGAAGTGGAGACGGCTCTGAAGAGGACCACTGAAGTCCAGGGTTAGGTAAACAGCTAAAAGAAACGACGGCAAGAACATGCTGAAATTAACTTCAAGAACCTGAAACTAAACAGTGGATAGAGGGCTGATCTGTGACCACTAAGCTTCACTGAGATTAAAAAAAAAAAAAAAAGCCAAAGTAAGCCTGGTCCTTGGAAAAGATGTAGGGAGATGCAGAAAGAAAACCAGCGATTACTGAGTTCATGTTCTGCTCCAGTGACTTCGCTAAGTGCTTCCCATATATTGTGTCTTTAATTCTCTCGCCAGCCCACAGTAGGCATTCCTCTCTTGTTTTGGAGAGGAGGGCTCAGAAAGTTGAATAACTGCCCAGAGGTGCCCAGCTAGTGATGACAGATCCAAAGCCACAACTGTCTGCATCGAAGCCCATAATCGTAGGAGCTGAATCCTGTTCTCTCTCTCCATCTTTCCAGTTGAAGATGAAGAAGTTCCATTCAGTAGTGCCTCTAGGAGGGCTATACAGAGGAGCACCAGGCTTCCTTCCTCTCTCTCATGCCCTCATTCTGCTCCACGGAAGGGCTTCACCTGGAAGAGGGCAACGTGGAGAACTCAGACCACACTGAGGAGGGGCAGGACCACAGCCTGAAACCCCTCCCTCCAGGCCACTCTGTGGCTGATCTCTCTCCTGTGCACCATCTACCAGCTGTGTTCTGCTCCCGGGGCCTTGCATGTGACCCCATGCAGTGCACAGGCTGCACTGCTGCTGCTTCTCACGGCCCAGAGAGAAGCCCAGCTCTCTGATTCTGTTTGCACCTAGTAGTGGGTCAGAGCCATGGACTCCCAAGATTCAGGTTCACAGAAGGTGGCAGGATGTTCTTTTGCATTCCCTGCTGCCTGAGATCACAGGTCAAAAGGTCTTGTACAATTATCCAGGCCTGATCAGAGTTCACTGTAACCTCCAACTCCTAGGCTCAAGCAATCCTTCCCCCTCAGCCTCCCAAGCAGCTAGGACTATGGACATGTGCCACCACAGCCAGCTAAGGTTCTTTATTATTATTATTTGTAGGGATAGGATCTTGCTATGTTGTCCAAGCAGGTCTCACACTCCTCGCCTGAAGCTATCCTCCCCCCTCAGCCTCCCAAAGTGCTGCTATTACAGGTGTACACTACCATGCCCCATCAATGCTCTAGTGTGATCACCAGTTGGCTATTTCTTTCTGTCCCCAATTGATCAGAACACCTAGGAAAGGAGGAGGGAGTGTTTAGAGAATCTTCTAACCACCAGTAGCTACTAGTGATGAGACACATGGAGGAAACTCCTGAACATGAGGGGCGTCAGGTGAACTGATGGCTGATGGTGTGTGGGATGGTGTAGGGGCAATTTGATTAACAAGGGGAAGTGGTTTGTGTAAAACTTCTCTTAACCTTGCTTGAAGCCCCTGAATTTGATACCACAAATTCGCATTACTTTTTACCTAATTTGAGGATTTATTTTAGAGGTATTCGTCTTTTAAAAATACTTCACATTTTAACTTCAATCTGTGGATCTAAACTACGTACCAAGTATGTAGACTGTATGGGTCACCAGCCTTTGATAAACCTTGTCTTCTTCACATCTCGAGAGAGCAGAGAAAAGCAGAGAGGCAGATGAGAAAGTTCCCTCTGAGTGGAGGAGGAAATGTATTCAAGTTTAAATGACTTGTCCTGGGTCAACTGGCTGGTAAGTGGCTGAGATGAGACTCGAAGTACTTTTCTGTGTGCTGATACGTTATGCAGCGGATATACCAACACTTTACAAGAAAAACCTGATAAAATTGATTACGCAAGAACATAAATCTTCTGCATAGTTGTAATATTGATTAATTAAACATAAGTGGTGGAGTTAACCCTTTGCCCCACTCAACAAAGGGTTAATTTCCTTAATACATACTCTTTACATATAGATAAGTATCAACAACCAAATATGGAAAAGGCAAAAAAAAAGGCTTACAATGGGTCCATCACCATGAAAAGATGCTTAAACATAATTTTTTAAAATGCCCCTGAGATGTCATTTTTTGCTAATTGGCAATAATTAAAAAGTGTGATAATAATTAAAAAGCTTGATGCAACCTTGGTAAGGATATGAGGAAAACCATTGGTGGGAGTGTCATTTGAGACAGCTTTCCTGCAAGGGGATTGATAGTCCTTGTTGTAACCTCTTGGTAGAACCTATAATCTGGTAAGGTTTGGACATGGAGTTCATTACCAGAAATAAAGGCCCTGTGGAGCCTAAAGGATGAAGCAAAATGTTGCTTCTTCCACTGGGCCCCTTATAAGACTACACAGAGTCCAACTCAGATGACACCAGGGAGTTTACCCTCAAATCTTTTCTATCCTCACTCAGCTCCCTCCCCAGGTGGTCTGTTCACTACCTTTCAAGCCTTTCTCTGCTCCCAGGTTGTCAATTCTACCAGGTTCTGCTGTGGTGAGATGATGTCGTGTTCTTTGGGCTTTAGTGGAGAGGAAGGGATTCCTGTGGACGTCAGAATGAAAATATATGACAATAAAACCCTCCCAATCCTGACCACCATTTGGAATGTCACTCCAATGGGCTGTCTTAGTATTTACTGTGAACCCATTTGTACAAAATGGGAGCTCCCTCTTGGTGGGAAAGAGAGAAAATGAAGGAGAAATTCTAATGAACTACAATATAAGTTGACCCCAAAATAATACATGGAGGACTATATTCCATACACATTCTAGTAGGAGCACCTGAGGGAAGTAATAGCAATCTTGTTTGTAATTTCATAACGTAAACTGTCAATGACCATCGGTAGACAACCAATGAAATGAACCATGGTGTCTCTCTGCTATGCTATACAGCCTTAAGAAGTGGGTAGATCTTCCATTATGCTAGAAAGGAAGTTGCCTAAAGTACAAGGTGGGACAGTTAAGTTTGCAAACTCATCTTAGAAAAAGTGCCACATATACCCTTGCTGAATCATTATGGTCACTTTTTCTAGAATGAGTTCATGAGCTTAATTAGCAGACCTAGTGCAACTACAGCTCTGATAGCCAGTCCAGAAAAAGAGGTCCAAAACCGCTTTGTAGGGTGGGCTGGGCACTGACAGGGGTGCTAGCTTCCCAAGGGGAGCACGTCAAAGATGACTACAATGTCAGTCAGCAATGACGTACATAGCACTTTTTCTAGGATGAGTTCATGAACTTAATTAAACTTAACCTTATATGAATTTACCTTCTCCAATGTGAAGATTTTTTAAAAAAAGGCTTTGGCCAACTTAAATATACATACTTTTTAAATTATAAATGACATTATCAAACATCTACTCATTTAATTTTTAATCTCATTACACATTAACATTTAAGTTCACATGTCGTATAACATATTACTTCAGAAACATTTTTGCTTTCTGCGTTTCTTGAGTCAGGGTTATGTGAATATTTCACATATTCCTTTGACATTAGTCTCTTTACAGACTGGAGCTGCTTTCTGAGTCATCTGACGGATATTTTTCAGACTGCACTTGCCTTATTTCCATCTGTTATTTGAGATACAGCATTTGTTGGCCCACAGATGATGCTATCGCTAAAAATTTTATCAAAAACCACAAGTAACGGTTTATACAACATCAGGAAAATGGTTTTGTTATCGTTCATTCTGTAGGGGTGTATGTCAGATTTCACAACACAACTACTTACTCTATTGTTTGTTAAATGATCCTTAAGAGGCTTATTTATGCAATCTTAAGCTTGAAACTCTGAGTGCTTGTTCCGCATGGTAAAGACTAGTGTATGATAAATTTCTTTGTTCCTTTTTAATCAATTCCATCAGGTGACCTCAACAATGCCCAAAACTTGTGTTGATTGAGGTTGATTCAGCCTAATGCATCATTACCAAACAATGTTTTGTTCAAAATTAGGTAATGACAAAAGCATCCCCTAATCTCAGAGCCTTACAGGGGTGTCCAACCTGTGGCCCCCTGGCTGAATGCAGATTATTTGAGGACTGTTTTGCTTACCTGCGATATCAGATGTCATGAAAAGTATTCACTGACCTGACCTTTTCTTTTGCTCATCAGCTTTCGTTAGCATTTGACTATTTACTGTGTGGACCAGGAAAACTCTTACTCTTCCCATGTGTGGCTGAAAAGAAAAAAGGTCGGACTCCCCTACTTTACAAAGACCTAAAGATAACTATCTTTCTTCTCTGAAAAATAATTTTAGAAAAGTAACTTTATCTTTTACTCAGGCACTTATGGAGTGTATATAAATGTAGGAAATGTATTCAAGATATTTTCTGAAATAAAACAGCAGAATGAAGAATAGCATTTACTGTGAACCCATTTGTATAAAATAAAAAGGTTATCACAGTAAACCTTCCCTATAATTATATGTGACTATATATTCATAAACTTTTCCTGGAATAACACATCTCATGATTATTTCTGGGGTGTTGGGGAGATGAGCCCAGGAGGAGGTGGTGAACCCATGTGTTTTCTTTCTCTCTTTGTTTTTAATTTTTTATTTTTATTTTTTGCCGTTTTTGGCTGGGGCTGGGTTTGAACCCGCCACCTCACAGCATATGGGGCCAGCACCCTACTCCTTTGAACCACAGGCGCCACTCCCATGTGTTTTCTGTTTTAACCCTTATTCGGTTGTTAACCTTGATGTATTAAGGGGAAATTCGTATCAAAGTACACACTTTCCTTTCCCCCTCTCCCACCCACCTGCCCAGCACCCCTCTATTTGGCCTCGTTCTGCTCCCACTGGGCAGGAAGAGCGTCCACTGGGGCCTGTTCACGCCTTTCTTGCTACTGGGACGTGCTGTGCCCCTCTGTCCCAGCTCTGGGCTCCTGCTCTGAGATGGAAAATACTGAGCTCCTTCTTCCTGGGGTGTTACTGACTAGTAATAGCAAAGTCCTGTTCCTATCTCACCAGGAGGATTTGTATTTTTTATAAAGGATACAGTCTCATTCCAAAGAAATGACTCTGGCATTCCACCCCCTCAGACAGGCTGAGTTTTAGAAATCAAGACCCCCAGCATTTCTCCATGTCTAACCATAACACTGGAAGATTGCTCTACCAAGAGGAAAACTAACTATTATATTTAATTCTTCTTGACACTTCAATTCTTTTTTTTTTTTTTTTAATGCGGCGGAGGGTCTAATAAGACATAGTGGAGAAGGGGCTTTGAGAAAGGGACAGAGCAGTCTTGAAATCCAGAAGTGCGTGGTGGGCGCTGTTGGTGACTGCTCACTGAACGCTGTCCCCTGCAGGAGCAATCCACGTAAAACCCAGGCTGGGGTCCAGATTAGCAAGACTCAGTCAGTCTAACTTGAGAATTCTATTTCCAAAGCAGCAAGGTCTTAAGTTTAGAAGTAGAATTGCCTTTACATCGTGGGAGAAGCAGATCTGGTCCCTGTGGCTGGGCCTTGCTTGAAATGCAGTGTTGTGCTGTGTATTAAAAACAGCAAACGTAGAGCTCAGAAGGGAAGGCTGCGGGCTGTGCTATCATGAATCTTTCACTTTTGCTACCCTCAAAATAATCTGAAAGGGGACACGTGGAGCAGCATGTGCAGGGGAGAAGTGGGCACCACTTTGCAGGGCCAGGCACAGGGCTCGTCTGACCGTTCCCACGGAGGGTAGCTGCTTCCTTTAATAGACGGGAAAGACTGAAATACGGGAGGCTCCCACTTAGGGACATACTCATTATTTACTACGGTGCTGTGTGTGACACACGGGCTTTGTTTGACCCATTGCATGTGGGGCTCTCTGAAGTGGAGCCGTGAGGTTATGATGGTCACCCGCTCGCCTTACACGTAGTAACCTTCACCCTGTTGAATTTCGACTCTCTCTTAAATCTTTATTAGATGATGAACATCCAAGGAGGAAAAAGCCACCGTTCATAGTACTACCGAAATGTGACACGGGTTCCATAATAGAGTGACATTGCATTAAAATGAAGGAAAGAGAAGACTTAGTCCCAGAAAGGAGGGAATCTAGGCCTGTTTCAGGAAAAATTGTGAATTTAAGTGAAAAATCTCTTACACTAAACCTCACATCTCCTTTAATGCCCCTTTCTCTCAGTTACCCACTTACGCAGATTTTAATTGCCCTGGGCAACTTCCCAGCTGCCTTCCTGGCATTATTAGCATAGCAAAACCCTCCCTAAACTGTGCCCTGTGTTCTAGACCTTTCCATCCACTCCTTAAAAAATACAGTGCTTGTGTTTGGCTCTATACTGAGGAGTGTATCTGGGGATAGATCAGCATGCCATCCTGTCCAGGGCACATTTATAATGCAAGGAAGACCGTGTGTTATTTCAAGGCAGACGCTAATAAAACAGGTCTCAGGTCCACGGCAGGGGTCTTAGCTAGTGAAAAGAGATTGTAGACAAATTGTCTAAAGAGGCTCGGATCTGATGACAACAATCAAGTCATGTCATAAAAGCAATTGGCCGTCAGCTCTCCGTGTAGAGAAGGCCCTGGAGAAATTATTAGACATCAGAAGTGAATGCATGTGAGTGTTGCCGTAGTGGGGTGGATGGAGCCCTGGAGCAGGAGTGGAGGGGAGCAGAAATAAATATTTAAGGTGAACACCTCTCTGGGCATAATGAAAAATGACATGCAGTTGGGCTCCAGCAGGATTTTTCAGGAGGAAGCAAACAGGACTAAACCAATCCCTCTAGTATTCGTTATCTCACAAGCTAAACAAAACAGAAAATTCTGGCCACTCAGGATCTGCTCTGCTGGTTTTAATCCTGTCATTCCTGAGCAAAAAGTAGGTGGGGCTGGAGAGAGAGGTGGCTAGAGGAGGTGACATGGGCAGGTGACCAGCAACAGCTCAGGAAGTAAGCCTCATGGGAAATATTTATTGCTTCTTTTCCATAAAAATAGGTTTATGAAGATATAATTTACATGCCGTCCACTTCGCCCATTACATTCAATTCAGTGAGTGCAGTGTGCACAGTTCAGTGGGTTTTCATATGTTCGTGATTTTATAATCATCACCTTGACCCTTTCAGAACATTTTCAATCACTCCAAGATGAAACCTCCCACCTCTTCGCCGCTGCCCTCAGTCGCCCAGCACGGACCCCAGATTTCTAGCTAATCAGCCGGCAAAGCATACTCTCCCGTCTCCTTTTCATTCTCCCCATCTTATCCTCCAGATTTTTATAGCTATTGGGACACATGCTGTCACTTTTATGTTATGGAAAAGTTGACCATTTTCAGATGATTTCTGAGACACTGGACATTTCTCATTCAGGAACCAATAAGGAAGTCTTTTTCCCACACGCACAAAAATAAACATAAGTTGCCAGGATAAACCAGATGGTGAATTTGAAGGGTCAGCTTAGTAAGGACAATATACATGTAGAACATTATAAACCTTACTGTGAGTGATGAAAGTTTCTAGTCTGGGATGTTTCTAATGTAAGAGTCTTAAGAGTTGAACAGTTTGTCATTTTTAATCTCAGTCAAGAAATGGCAATGGAATTATTCTAGAAAGACCCACAGAATTATCTCTCAATTGTTAATATAGTGTAAAATAATTTGAATGCTGGTGATCTAAGTGTCACCGTCATGTCTTGCCGTATAAAACAAACACGAAAACACAAGATAGAAGGTAAGGAGGAGGAGCGGTGGGCAGTGACTCCAGTGCTGTCGTTTTTCATTCAAACTGTGGCTCAGAGAATATCAGCAGAACTGGCTCGGGTCAAATCAAGCTTCATATTAATGACAAGTGGAATTTCTAACACTGAGGTTGTTTTTTTGACTGATATCATGGTAATGTCTTGGTTAGAATCACAAAAAGAATGAGAAGCCATGCTAGTTCTAACACTTTAAAATGCAAGACCACATCCCTAGACAGGGAGCTCCATCAGGGGAAATTAACTAGAAATGATTTGCACCAATGAGATTTGAGTTTGAGGAATGTGTCAGTTTCCTCTTGCTGCTGAAAGAAAGTATCACAAACGTCATGGTTTAAATCAACACTGACTTGTTTTCACACATTCTGGAGTTAGAAGTCTAAAATGGGTCAGCAGGGCTGTGTTCCCTCTGGACTTGGAAATCTGATTTTTTTTTTTCCAGCAAAAAAAGCTTCAAGGCTGTCCAGTTCCTTGGCTCAGGGCCCCACCTCACTCTGCCCTCGGCGTCCATCCCCACACATCCTTTCCTGATACTCCTGCCTCTCACTTTCTCTTTGCAGGACCCCTGTGGTTACGCTGGGCCTGAATAATCCAGTTTAATCTCTCCAACTCAAGGTTCTTAATTTAATTACAGCCGTGAAAACCTTGTTGCCACACAGGGTAACACATTCACCGGACTCAGTGTTAGGGAGTTGTCACTCTACTGCCACAGGAAAGAAAGGGTTTTCTCAATCCCTGGAAAATCCACCTGAAATAGGTAACGTGTGTTTGTTTCTTGAGAAGTAAGCCTGACTCTTCAAGTCCCAATTAAAACATAGCAGGCTGCCCCAAAGTATCATCTGCTGGTGACAAACCAAAAACTTGGATGGTATAGGTTTTCCATGTTAGAGATCACAGTGTAAATCAGTAGGATATGATTTTATCCACAGCAAACTAGGAGCCCTGGACAGGAACTTTAGAATGAACATTTGCCCTGAATTTAATTTATTCCCATTTTGAGGCATGTTATGAGCTCAATATGGTGTTTGGAAGATACCGTGGCCTTTGGTTTTTGCCCTCCATCAAAAACATCTTGAGGATCGCTCGGCAGGTGGTGTCAGGTGCTAGCAGGGAAATGAAAATGAGACGTGGACTCTGCAGCCTAGAAGCTGCGGCCAGAGTAATGCATAGAACATCAGACTGGGGTGCAGAGGAATAGCAGGGTGAGCTATGGGACCAGAGAGAGGCCCTGGGTGTCCCAGAAGTGGAAGTGAAAAGGATATAGACAGAGAGAGCATGGTGGATCCAAGAATAGTTACACGGATGCTCCTTGACTTGCCATGGGTTCTATCCCAATAAACCCATTGTAAGCAGAAAAATTTCTAGGTTGAAAATGCAGTGAAGACACCTAACCTACCGAACATCATTACTTAGCCTCATTTACCTCACACATGACCCAGAACACTTAACTTTAGCCTACAGTTGAGCAAAATCACCTAACACAAAGCCTACTTTATAATGAAGTTGTTGACACCTCATATCATTTACTGAACACTGTACGGAAAGTAAATAACGGAATGATTGTAAGGGTACTCAACGCATGATTTCTACTGACTGTGTCTAGCTTTCATACCGTTGTAACGTCAAAACATTGTGTTTCAAACCATCATAAGTCAGGGACCTTTGGTACATATGAACCCATTTGATTCTCATAAGCCACGTCTGGTAAACTGACCTCCCAACTGTGACAACTGTGGTTTAGGACATCAGGGTCTTTTGCCAGAGCTTTCTAACTGGTGTTCCTTCCCTCTTCTCTCATCCTGCACCAGAGCGATCCATTTATGAAGTCTAACTTTGCAACGTAGACCCCTGCAACTCTGGCTCAGAATGGAGCCTACATTCTTTAATTCTCGATTTGAAATCCTCCAGAGTCTGACTGAGAGTGGGTCCACCTCCCTGACCTCACATCCACCACCTTTTCCCACCTACTCTTACCAGTTACGATCCAGGAAGAGTGGATTTCACCTCTTTGCAGGCAGCTGGACTGTCCTAAGCCTGTGGACCTGCCCTTCACCTTTCCCTTTTGCTAAATCCTGCTGTCCAAGCTGCTGCTGTTTACATCCCCAGCTCCTGTGCCCTGAATGTAGCTCGGGTATTTATGCCTCAGTCCATCTCCCCTCCCACAGCCAGATCCTTCAGAGCAAGGAAAATAGAATCTTCATCTTCCTTTCTCCAGCCCCTCACACAGTATCAGGCACATAAATGCCAGCCAGCCAATGTGTATTCAGCTGAATTGAGCAGCACACCATCTCACTTTGTTATGACTGTGCCTTTTTGCCATTCAGAGCGAGACAGTGCAATCGCAGTGATTTGAGAACACTTAACGATGGAAAGGGCTCCATGTCGTCGAAGGCCTCTTGAATATAGTGAAAATGAATATCAAAATCAATATGCCGTTCAGTTTAGGGATATGAATAAATGATTTCAAATGAATTGAATTTTCCTCTCAACATTAAGTGGTGAAACAAAATGAATTATTAGATAACGTATTTGAAGTAATAGCTCTCTCCTGAATTCTACAATTTGTTTTTACTTCTCTCGTGGACCTTTGTGTGTTACATTATCCTGTGTGTCATGGCCATCTGGGAAATACTTTTCTCTCCTACCTCCTAAACCACAGAGGCTCTATCTTGGGCTCCTCATTTGGAATAACTATCTGGCATTTGTCTCTTCTTCTGCTGTGCTCCCATGACATAATTTCTTCTTCTTGAAATTGCTGTTTTTACATGGAAAAACCTCAGACTTGAATATTATGATTTTTGTGTGGGAGTTTACTTCTGTGAAAACAAAGGACTAAGGGATGTGAAAGATGGCCTCTGTGCCTGCCATCCATAGGTAACCCCAGTAAGAGCCTGGGCATAGACACACCTGGGTACACCAGGAACTTCTGTGTATCGCTTTTTCCTTCTTAACAGATGGAATCATACTGTCAGAATTATTCTGCCACTTCAGTTATTTTTTAGATGATTCTTTTGAAAACTTTGATTACCACAATGTCATTGTACATATTTACGGGTACAATATGATGCTTTGTGACATACATCTTGTATAATGGTCAGGTTATTTAGCATATTCATCAGCTCATGCATTTGTCATTTCTTTGTGGTTATAATATTCAAAAGCCTCCCTTCTAGATATTTTGTAATGTATAATATTTTATCGTCAACCATTGTCCTCCACTGTGCAAGAGATCGCCAGAACTCTTCCCTCCTAATTGTGACTTTGTACTTAGCTGTTGACTGACTCTCCACAATCCCCTCTTCTCCCTTTCTTCCCTGGTCTCTGGTAATGAATAATCTATGTTTCTGTTAAATAAACTCTTTTGTAATTTCAAAATATTACAGGCATACAAACGTTTGTGTCATAGATGGCTTTTGTACGCTTAAGTCTGGGCTCTTGCTGTGCCTTTCACCGGAGCAGTATTCACTGTACTCATGAGGTAGGTTTTCCCCCTCCCCCATGCTTGATTTCCAAAGCTTTTATTTCCCTCTGGGCCCATATGAGCCCATCAGTTAGTTCCAATTTATTAGAGAGTACTTGTTTCATTTGTTTTTCTATTCTCGAAACACTTCACCTAGGATACTGGTCTCCCGTTCCATCCAAATTGAGGCAAAGGCATTAATTCATCCTTCTTATAGGTGGAGTAGTATTCCATGGGTCACATATACCACGTTGTTAATCCCCTCATGAATTGATGGGCATTTGGGGTAATTTGACCTCTTTGCAACTGTGAATTGTGCTGCCGTAAACATTAGAGCACATTGTCTATTTGCTAAGATGACTTTGTTTCCTTTAGGTAGATACCTCGTAGTGTGGTTACTAGGTCAAATGTAGGTCTACTTTCAGTTTCCTGAGAAATCCCCTTCCCGTTTTCCATAGAGGTTGTACTAATTTTCAGTCCTGCCAACAGTGACTAGGTGTTCCTATTCTCTCTGCATCCACACCAACATCTATTGGTTTTGGACATTTTAATAACAGCCATTCTAAGAGGGGTAAAGTTGCCAGTGCATGGTCACTAGCTCATCCTCATCACCACTTGTCAGACCCGGGACTGGCCAGGTCTCTCTGGCCGGACTTCTTTACTGTCCTGACACAGACCACTGTGCTATCTTGCTCGGGATCAATTACCCTTAGGTGCCTGAGGGCTATTCATCTTAACAGAAGGGAGAGAGAGAGAGACAGTCTTTAAGGTCGAGAAACCATCTTAGTAGAAGATTGAATCTTAGCAGTCTTCTTAGAAGGGCCCTAGGCAGGGGTCTTCCAAGCAGGAGGAACAAAAGAGTCAGAGTGAGGGAGTCCTTGATAGAAAAGCCCCACCTGACCTCTCCTGCAGCTACTTATAGACGTGATCCCATGGCTATTTGCAGCATGGGTGCAGAGACTGCCAAGTACTGATGTTCTCATCTAGTGTGCTCTCGTGTTAAGGAGAGCGGAATCCCTCTTTCCCTGCCCTTATCACCAAGGTGTTACATCACAGGTATTTCTTTAGTTAGAGTGTTCTGAGCTTAACTCTCCCTTCTCCTTCCCAAGAGCTATATGGTCTGCTACATAAGATGATATCTCATTGCGATTTTAATTTTCATTTCCCTGATGATTAGTGATGTTGAGCATTTTTTCATATGCTTGTTGGCCGTTTGTCTATCTTCTTTTGAAAAACTTCTGTTCATGCTTTTTGGCCATTTTCCAATTTTTTTTCTTGCTGATTTGAGTTCTTTGTAGATTCTGGACAAACTAGGCATAGAAAGAACATATCTCAATTATAAAAATCCGGCTCGGTGCCTGTGGCTCAATCAGCTAAGGCGCCAGCCACGTACACCTAAGGTGGTGGGTTCGAATCCAGCCCGGGCCTGCCAAACAACAATGATGACTGCAACCAAAAAATGGCTGGGCATTGTGGTGGCCTGTGGTCCCAGCTACTTGGGAGGTGGAGGTAGGAGACTCGCTTGAGCCCAGGAGTTGGAGGTTGCTATGAGCTGTGATGCCATGGCACTCTACCCAGGGGACAGCTTGAGGCTCCGTCTCAAAAAAAAAAAAAAATTATAAAAATCCATGTATAACAAATCCACAGTCAGTATCATACTGAATGGGAAAAAAAAAAGAACTAGAACAAGACAAGTGTGCTCATTGTCACACTTCTAGTCAACACTGCGCTGGAAGTCCTACACAGAGTATCAAGCAAGAGAAGGAAATAAAGGTCACCCAAATTGGGAAGGAAGGAGATCAAACTATTGCTTTTTGCTAACAATATGATCTTGATCTAGACAACCCTAAATACACCACCAAGAAACTCCTGGAACGGATAAATAAATTAAGCAAAAGTCTCAGGTTACAAAATCAATGTAAACAAATCAGTACCATTCCTGTACACTAATAGCAGTCAAACTGTGAGTCAAATCAAAGACTCAATACCATTTATTCTAGCTACAAGGAGAAGAAAATACCTATGAATATGCTTAACTAAGGAAGTGACAGACATCTACTAGGAAAACTATGAAACATTGAGGAAAGAAATCACAAATGACACAAACTAATGGAAAAGGACATCATGCTCACTGATTGGGTAGGAAGGACATTGCCAATTTTGATCCTACCAAAGTAATCTACAGATTAAGTCCAATCCCCATAAAAAATTGTTATATTTCAAAGCTCTAGAAATAATAATTCTATGCTTTGTTTGGAACCAGAAAAGAGCCTGAATATCCAAAGCAACCTTAAGAAAAAGAACAAATCTGGAGGCATTGCAATACCAGACTTCAAACTATACTACAAGATTAGAATAACCAAAACAGCATGGCATTCATATAGACAAAGAATCCAGATATGATATCAACCAGCCAACTCATCTTTGACAAAGCAGATAATAACATATACTGGGAAAAAGAACCTCTGTTTAATAAATGATGCTGGGAAAACTGGACAGACACATGCAGAATAATGAAATAATAATGAAATAATGTCTGTCACAGACATTAACTCAAGATGGATAAAAGGTTTAAATGTATGGTATGAAACCATAAAAATTCTGATAGAAAATGTAGGAGAAACCCTTCTAGATATTGGCTTTGTCAATGAATTTATAACTAACATCCCAAAGGCAAACACACACACACACAAAAAAAAAACAAAAATAAATGGGACTTGATTAAAAATCTTTTGCACAGCAAAAAATTTATCAACAGAGCAAATAGATAACCTGTGGAATGGAAGAAAATATTCACAAACTATGTATCTGAAATCAACTCTTTACATTTATACAGGGATGGACAATTAAGTTTGGGAACTCAGCCTAGAAAATGTGCTACATGCCTCCTTGCTGAATATCACTGTGGTCACTTGTGGAGTTCTTTTCTTGGGGATCTTTGCATCGACGCCAGCACCCAGTCCACCCTTCAAAGCAATATTGCAATTCTTTTCCTGGAATGACCATCAAACTGTCATCCTATGAGGCCTGACAATTAAGTTAGCCCTCTTGCCACCATGTGCTCAAGTTGGTAGCACTGTATAAACTCAGTAAGGTTTTGTAACTTTGGTATATCAGTGTCTCACAGCTGTGTTTGTGCCCACGTGTGGCAATGTCTTGTGGAATTGTGTTCACTATTGTTGTTACATGTTTTTGTGTGATATACAATGACAGATTGGATGGTCATTCCAGAAAAAGAGCTCCAAAGTTGCTTGGAAGGATGGTCTAGGCATTGGTATCAATGCATAGCTTCCCAAGGGGAGTACTTTGAAGGTGACATAGTGATATTCAGCAATGAGGTATGTAGCACTTTTTTAGGATGAGTTTGTGAATTTAATCATCAGTCCTCATACATGTTAGAGTCCACACGTGAGTGAGATGATACGACATTTTTCTGTGTCTGGCTTATTTACTTAACATGATGTCTTCACATCATGTGAAGGTCCATCCTGTTGCAGTGACAGGATTTTATGATTTGGGGAGGCTGACTAGTACCTCACTGTGTATATGTACCACCTTTTCTTTATCCATTCTTCTGTTGTTGGACATATCAGTTGATTCCATATGTTGGTGGTGGGCCCTAGAGATAGAAGGGAGTCAATGGCTACTGTCCGCAAAAGCAGAATGCACTCCAGCTGTGGGTCTTGTTTCAAAATAGTGCCATGCGGGGGGTAGGGGGGTAATTGGATTCCTCCTTTGGGGCACCATAGCCAAGCAAGCTCCTGACAGCTATGCTGGATTCAGAGCCTGTGAGGACTGGGTGACTCTCTTGTAGCAAAGATTGCTGGAATCTGTAGCAGTGGTGAAACCCACCAAGGGTGTCCAGCTTACCTTTCCCCATAAGATGAATTCTCTGCTAGCTTTGGCTGATTCCCACAGGGGCAGGATGTTTTGCTTCCCTCTCCATGATGCTATCCTGGGTTTTCATGCTCCACAGGGATTTTGCTGTTCCCATGGCCCACTCCAGCATGCTATAGTCACTCCAGTCATTCCAGTCAAATATAGTTATTTATTTGTTGTTCTGCTGATTTATTTAGATTATGACAATTGCATTTTTAATTTCTAAAAGCTCTGCTCATTTATTTTTGATAGCAGCTAGCTACTGTTGTCATAAAAATGTATGAGAAATTTTAAAATGTGGATAAATATACATGCACACGCATCTCTCACTCAAACTCTTAATGGACGTGTGTATGTAAGAATCTTGATTGAAAAGTATTGATAGTGACGTTCTATTTACGCAACACAAATGAGAATCTCTATTGAGCTATGGGCAAGTATAGGTTCCAATAATGGTGGGGGGGAATCTTCATTTTAGGGACTAAGCCGAGGGAGAAAGACACGTAACTACAAGGGCCCCTTTTTAAGGATAGCTCAGAGTTTCTCATCTTGGTACTGGAGACCAGAATTTATCAGAGGTACTCATCAGAATTTCCGCTTTATAAAGCTATAAAGCTGTATTTATAGCATAAGCCTAGAAGCAAACATTGGAGTCAGCTGCTCTGAGAACAGGGGTTGGCATAATATACACTTACACAGTCACACACACAAATAATAAAAATTACCAGTCCGACCACCCGCAGTCTACTATTTTTAGCCTTTAGTACTACATCTGATCTTGTGGTTATTTGTGTTTTTTTTCCTGGAAAAATTCCTTTATGTTGGAAACTCTTCTATCTGTATGGTTTATAGACTACAGGGATCTGCCAAGTTTCTTAGCTGTGTTCTAATTTAGAATTGGTATATCTTCCTAGAGAACTGGAACCTTGTCATTATGATATGACTTTGTTTAGTTTTAGCAATGCTTTCTCTCAGAAAGTCATTTTGACCTCACTTTTTTGTTTGGTTTGTAAGTGGTACATTGATTGTATCTTTTTACTATTGTGAGCACATGTAATTTTAAAAAATCGAACTTTAAAGAAAGTAGCCTAAAAGTATTAATCTCTTACTTGGACTATTATGTTTATTAGTATACTCATTGATATATTTTTATTTCTGTCTATTTTCTTATAATATATTGTTTAGTCTATTTGAATTTTTAATTTTGCTTTCTTGTTTTCTTTTACATTAATCATAGGTTTGTGGTTATTCAATTTATTTTCTATTTTTACATTTTTAAACAACTATATTAATGGTTAAGAGGTGAAAATATGCATCCATGACTTATAATACAAAAGATTACTTTTACCACTCCAGCAATAATGACAGAACCTTAAAATACTGTAACTTCTTATCCTCTTGGTATTATTGTCATGCATTTTAATTCTACATATCTATTTTAAATTTCTGGGACATAATAATTGTTTTGTGTCATTCATATTCACTTATATTTGCCCACATAATTATCTTTGTATTGCTCTTAAATTTTTCCTCCATTTCTGCATTTTTTCCTACAATTATATTCTTTCCGCTTGAATAACTTTCTTTAGTATTTCCTGTAGTGCTGTGCTACTAACAATGAATTGTCTTGGTTTTATTTGTCTGAAGAGAGTTTTCTTTTCCTTTTATTTTTCAAGTATGTTTTCACTGAGTGTACGATGCTATATTGACACATTTTTATCGCATTAAAAGTATTCCCATATCTTCTGGTTCCCATCATTTCAACTCAGCACCAATAACCTATTGGTGCTCTTCTGAAGATAATGTGTATTTTTCCCCCTTGGCTGCTTTTATGTGTATGATGAATTTTATTTTTTAAAAATCAATTTTTCTATGCTATGCCTTAGTGATTTTAAAAACACATTTGTTGTGTTTATAGTTTACTGAGTTGTTTGAATTTGTGAATTGATGTTTTTCCTTCATTTTTTTCTATTATCTTTTAAAATATTTCTTCCCAGTTCTCTCTTCTGATATGTTGATTACATTGTGTTATATAATTTCTATTTTGCTATATTCTTGCCTTCTCCCATTTTTTTCTTTGTTTGTTTCCACTTGGATTTTTTCTACTAATTATCTTTGAGCTCAATAATCTTGACCTCAGATATGTCCAGTTTGATGTTATGTGCATCAGTCTAGTGTATATTTTAAGATATAACACTTTTCATTTCTATAACTTTCATCTGATTCTTTTGTATCGATTCTATGGTGGCTTAGTATTATGTCAGTTAGGTCAGGCCCATCATCATTTCTCAGAATTCTCTTCCTTCCATGTTCCTAGTTGAAATGGGAAAAGGCTGTGGTATATGTATACAATGGAATACTATTCAGCCATGAAAAAGATGGAGACGTTACATCTTTTATATAAACCTGGATGGAGCTAAAGAACATTCTTAGTAAAGAAAAATGGAAAAGCAAGTATCCAATGTATGCAATACTAATATGAAACCAACAGATAAACAACTACACACCTTTACAAGAAGAAAACAACTAAATTCAAGGGGGGACAGAGGAGAGAGGAGGAGGGAAGTGGATTGGTTAGCTCTTACTAACATGCAAAATGTGAGGGTATAAAGCACACCCCTGGGTGAAAGACTCAACTACAACTTGAACTTTACCTAACAAGTACAAATAATGTGACCTAATCATTTATGCCCTCATATTAATCTGCATAAAATACATAAATAATAAAATATATACTCAAACCAAAAAAAGAAATGGAAATGAACGACAGATAAATTTTTCCACTCCATGTCTCAGAGTTTGTAGCTTAGCTCAGTATCTCTACCTGGTATACCTCTAGAATTTGGCACATATTTTAAGGGTGGAATCAGTGGTGTTTTGAGGCTTTTCAAGTATCTGATTGTATGGCTTCATTCCATGTAAGTGCCAAAATGCTCACTGGTTTCCTGTCCCAGCAGTGGCCCTCTGCCCAGTGAAAGCTCAATTTCCCAGCCTACTGATGTCAGGAGTCACAAGCTTGACTCCTTAGAAGCTGGAGCTGAAGATTATTATTGCACCTGTCCAAGAGCCCCCATTTTCCATGATTTCAGGACTTTTTTAAAAAGTCCTTATTAACAGGGACATTGGTTTACTGTTTTCATCTTCATGGGACAAAAAGCCTAACAATAGCTAATCATTTATATCTTCACCTAATTTGTATCAATACACTTCTCTGCTGTTAGGATAACCAGTTTTCTAGTCTTATCAAGGCTTTTATAATTGCTTGTTATAAGGTGATGTCAGTAGTAATTTGAGAGAGAAGATAGGTAATCATATTCCTTCAGTAAGTCATCTTGAACAAGAAATCCCACAGCACTTAGAACCTTCTGCCTTACATTATAGCTCTCTAATCACAACACTCTCTGCTACTATATTACACATTTTTAAAAGGTAAACACTATGTTATTCATGTTCCTGCTTGCCTTAATACTTGGCATATATAGTCCCAGATAGTAGGCACTCATCAATTCTTTTTTGGATAACTCATGTAATAAATAAATAAATGACTTCATGAATGTTCTAGACAATGGCTTCATTCTGATATCTTTCACATGGTAAACAGTACTGTTTTTAAACAACCCAAACTATTATCCATAATATTAGAACAATGGAGGCAAATATTCTGTTTCTTTACAGAACCTGGTATATTCTATGCCCCTCACAATACTTAAACGATAATAAAAACAATCTGTCTCCAGCTTCTGGGATTTCTCAAAGAGAATTCTTTGAAAATGAAGCACTTTAATCATCTGGTCTCTCTGGGTTTTATAGTAGTTGAAGAAATATATATAACAAATGTGTGATATATATTTCAGTTCCTTCTTAACACTTGTATTTCCCTTTAGAAAAGAAGGAACAATCACATAAAAGGGAAATTGAAGAGAAATATTACCTAACCATAAAAAGTCATACTTTCCAAAGATTATATTCCCATTTCTATATAATATTCTCTCATTATGAAACCACCAGTGCATTTTTTTAAGTCATAAACAAGGTACTGAAAGGAAAATGAATAGAAACATAAATGACTTTCTGGAAAGTGACATCTATTGCAATTTCAGGAAAAAAAATTAACTCTCTAAAATATTAATTGATCATAATGAGGAGGCCTAACTTGGGATACACGGCAGAGCGTGGGTTTTCCCCACAGGCCTGCAGCTTGTTGTGAAGTCACCTGAGAACCCTGGCTTTGAATTTAAATTTAAAAGTAAATAAAAATAGAACCGAGTATCAGACTGCCAATTTGAAGAACTTAAACAAGGAATGCTGTTTCTTGTTTTGCAAGTCAGATACAGCGTGGGAAGAAACATAATTGTACCACAAACTAAGATCACCTTCATTCCTGGCCACTAGAAAGGAATTCCAAAAGGACAGCGTCTGTTTTCTCCTTCCCTAAGAAACAGATCGACAGTCGGGGTCAACCCAGGAGGCAGTGAACAAATGCAGCCGGTCAGCAGTCTCCACCCCGTGGAGGGAACCTGCGTCTAAGGTGTTTCTCACAGCCAGTGCCAGAGGCACCGCCGCTATCTACAGGCTTCTCAACTTTTTTAATCATCCCATTCTGGACTTCTCCTTTGACTTTCTAAGTATTTCATTTTTTCATGACACAATTTTTATATAACTCATTTGTAAAAACTAAGACAACTCATTCCTCACAGTTTCTCCAAACACCGAGTTTTTATTACCAAAGGCTCCAGATGGACACCTCTCTAGAGGGGGCCTCAGATGTGAAGGTCTCAAAGACAGAAGCAACCTGTGAAGTCTGAAGCTCAAGAGCGAATACCAAAAGCAGTGATGAGCTCAGTAGCTGTGCGGTACTCAGCGCGTGCAGAGACAGACACGAGGCCTTCCTTCGTCTGACACTGTCTTCTGAACTCCCACTATATTTTGGAAAGGTATAAACTTGGAGGAATGAAACCCCATCTACCTTTCTTCTTTTATGTCGCCATGATGATAATAAACCCCCCTTCTCTTCAGTACTGTACAGGTCACAGCACTCCCGGGTCTTCCCATTGGATTTTAGTGAACAAGCACCTTGCATTCCCAACACTGTTGATCAAGAAGTGATCCTTGGAATCAAAGTGGGGCAAAATCTTCCTAGAATCTGGTTTAATAAACCTAAGCCCCTTATGGTTACAACTTCAGATTGTTTGGGGATCAGAAAGTAAGCTACCGTCCTTTCCAAATATTAATCCATGAATCTCATTAATACTTTTTTTTCTCTCTCACTAAGTGAAGATGAATTCTTTAATTTAAACTGGCCTTAACACTAATGAGTCATGTCATGACTCTGGAATCCTTTGATTTTTTTTTTCTCTCATTGACTCAGTGAGGTAGAAATTAAGGACAGATCCCATTAGCTTTATGCATTTCCTAAAGTGTCTATTCAAGGTTGCAAATTGATTCATCCTAAATATTTATTTGTCTGTAAATGCCATGAACACAGTGCTCCACTCTAGACTTTCTTCCTTTATTTTTTTACCCCAACACAAAATTTCTTTTAAAAGTTCTGTCAATGACATCATTTGCAATGTAAATGCTTTAAAAATATGATCCTCCCTGCTGTGTTTTTGAATACTTCCTTCATATTTAATTGCTGTAGACACTTTAATTCCTAATTAAACTTTATTGTTTATGATGCTTAGTCATTAATAGGCATGGTAACAAAAAAAGACTAGTTCTAGCAAATTCTGGTCTGACTGCTAATTCCGGTCTTACTCTTAATACTTTTCACAGCCATAACAAACTCATAGGGCTAGAAAGAGGATGGATGGGAGGTGAGACACAAAGCAAGTCCGTAGTTCATGTTTCTGAGGGTTTACTAGACGTTCTGGAAGACAAGTTTGGATTAGACTTGAATTGGACTCTTTGATTTGTTGGGGAGATTAGCTTAGAAATAGTATCTCAAACTCTTGCAAGATGAATATCCTTGTTTTTCAAGGCTCCTGTCTCCAGCATATCCCCAGGTTTTGCATCGGTGAAGAGAAGAGCATATATTGCACTCACAAAGCTGGCTGTATCCTGGGAGCCTTAAAAGACGTTTATTGTGAGAGAATGGAGACACTTGATGAATCTGATGGGTTTGGGTCATGGAAAGATTTGCTGTGAACCATTGCATCAAGGTTGAAATGCCCAAGAGGCTGACAAGCTTATTGCCCATTTCAGAGATTAAATAGTTTTGGAAAAATTTTCTCCCCTGGCAGTTGTAATTGTGTCTGTGAAATAAGTGTTCATTCTGCTTGAACACCGTGGTTTGAATGCTTCCTTCTATATTTTTCCCCAGTGGATTGATTCTAAAAAACGTCTACTTTTTTAGACAATGCAAATTAACCCATGAACTTGATAATGCCTCCCCCAGCTCCTGTCATCCCTGCCATGTCCCATGCTAATAGGCAATCAGAGACCCTGTCAAGTTTCTTTATCATGAATTATCTCTGTAGTTGTTTGAAGGGAGGAAAAAGAACTGAAAAATCACTCTTCTGGGTTAATAATGTGCTTATGGGACAAGGACAAAAACTGCCATTAGTAACCTTGAGCGTATTACGCTGCCGAAGTAGTGCTCTCGAGTAGGTTGAGTGATTATTTATTTTGGGGAAATTTCAAGGCATATGTAAATGCCCCAGATTGCCCCAAATAAAAAAGTTAGGATAACATCTCAAAAAGAGGGAAGGGGGTATAAGAGAAAATTGCAGGCTCATTCTGTCCCCTGACTTTGCCCAAGGTCAACATTGTACATTAGTCTAGCTGCTGGCAAGTATCTGGCCTTCTGAGTGATTTAGGGCATTTCTGTTTCTAGCATGGTTGAATTGTGATGTGTTAACACACACTACCCCATAGTCTGGTTCCAGAGGCAAGCACATCTAGAATTCTTGAGTTTATCATTTTAAGGTAGCCTTAAAATCATACCTGAAAATTGAATTCGAGAATATGAAAGAAATCTGGAGACAGGTGATGATATTTACTTCTGAGCATTGGCTGTATCTCTGGAACTGTGCTGAGCATGTGAGTAATTACCTTCTGAAGTTCTGTAATCATTCTGTGAGGTCGGCTCTGGGGCTGTCCTGTGGAAACACACTCAGATACTGAGCACCCTGCCTGTTGTCACACAGTAATTAGTTCAATGAGTTGGAACACAGGTCTTTCTGATGCAAGAATTGGGGCTGATAGCTGACTGGCTTCCTTTTAATCCTCAGTACCATGAGATATATTGATATGAGGAAGAAGACTGTTCTCTCCTAACCAGACATGTACACTGTGGGCCACCCTGGGGGGTTGAATCTGATTTTTGTGTCATTCTATGAACAGGAATGCCTTGGAACTAATTTCAAATATGTTTTTTATGGCTCCAAAGCCTCCTAGGACAATCTTTTTATCCCTACTGTCTTGTTCAAATACTTTTCTCTCCCCACATTTTTGAGTTGTCAGAGGTGATAACCATTTAGCCAGAAGTGAGGCCAGGGTAGCTCAAGAATATGAGTGGAAAGAACAATTGGCAAGGACGTAAAAATGTTCAGGTGACTGGTGGGATCAGCTCCACATTGTCCCCTAAAAGCAACTGTTAGCCAGATGATAAGGGGACATGAAGAAATCTATTCTGACTATGGCTGAAACCATTAACATCAGGCAGATCCTTTTCTGAGAACAGTAGAAATTAGGACAGGAAGTAGGACTTGCAATACAAATACACAAATATCAATAAAATTTGCACATAGGGGTACTTCTGATGGCAATGGCAATGACCATTGATAAAGAGAAGTGATTGGTATATAGACATTTGAAGTTGAAGATGCAGGCTGATTGCTGTTTTCTAATTTTAACCAGTCAGAAGTAAATCATTATATGGATATGTGTGTGTTGAAAATTCTGTGTTAAGGACAAACCTACACAAAGTCAGAGGGTGTTTCTGGAACATTTACTGCCCCCAAGTCTCTCATTATCGGATATTGGTGTTTCCTGCTTGATTACCCAATTCTTTTTTTCCTTCCCCAGTCAACTAGGTACGATATTTAGATCCAAGATGGCAGGGAGCTCAGAGGCAGGCTCAGGCATCTTCCCTGTCTCACACGGATGTTGTAGGGATTAATGAACTAACATATTCTGAAATGATTTTAAAAGGTGAAGTGCTATATAAGTGTCAAGCATGATTAACTAGCAGCCAAGTTATTAGGCACCTGAACATTATGCATCTTTTCTGAATTTCAGAGAAATGGATGTACATATTCATTTTCAAGAGCACTGTTATTTGAGTGATGTTCAGACACTCAAAAGTCTAGACTGATCCAAATTATCTCTACTTTCCTATCAGTCACGTAGGCCTTAAGGGTGGCATATTTACCCAACTATGAGTAAGGTAAACACAGCCACCAGTCTCATGGAGTTTTCAGTGCATCAAGGAAGAGATATACAGTAAAATGCAAAATATTGGTTTTGCACACTTCTAGACAGGAAGGGCTGAGAGTCCGCAAGCCCTGGTGGTTGGGAGTATGAGCTCCAGCCCAGGCTCTCTGGCTCCACCATGAGTTATGTGACTTCGGAAAAGCTGTTTTATTTCCCTTGCATCAGTTTACTTGTATAAAATACTTACTTCAGTGTTCATATACATGAGATGCTCAAAAAAGCATTTCCTGACATGCAGCTCTTGCTCCTTAAACGCCAACTATTATCATTATAAGTGTCATTAACACTGGCCTTGGCTGGTTTCAGCCTTAGGTGGGGATAATCACCAGGATTAGTAGCAATTTCACTAGAATTCATGTATAAATTTTGATAGTCTACAAAGCCCATCTACTTATAATACTAACTTATTTTAAGTATTAACATGTTAATAATAATATAAACTAACTAACCTATACTAACCTTTTAATCACTCTGTGTGCCAGGATCTCACACCCTGGTAGAATCAGTTTGTGGAACAGTAGTTTTTATTTTGGCCTTATTTGCTCAGCAGTGTTTTGGCCCCTTCTTGTAGTAGTAGAGCTGTGGACAGGACGTTTTGCCTGCTATGTCACAGAACTTCTCCACTGAGGGTAGACGTAAACCAGCTGGGCCAGTCGGAGGCCTCCCTGGCGTAGTAAGGAAGGATTTGATTTGAAAGTTCAGAATAAACAGCTTCACCTTTGAGTTCATGATAAAAAAAAAAAATGTGAGATTGAGCCTAAAAATGACCGAGTTCATTGTCAAGTGAGGAAAATACATGAATAGCAGAAAAGAAAGAAGCCAAGCAGAGCCGAGCTGGGATGAGAGATGGAAAAAGGAATGAGTTTAGTGGCTCTGAATTTTCATCCTTGTGTTTGGGACCATGGTCCTCATTCTTTGCTTTGATCAGACAGCCCCGTGTTGCTTCCAGCCATGTGAGTTAATAAACATATTCCTTATGATTTTTAAAAAATAATTAGAAATAAAGTTTCTCTCTCTCTCAGAACTTGAAGAATCCTTGCAAAACAAATGCTGTAATTCCCCCCTTTTACAGAATAGGGAGTTGAAACTCAGAGAAGTTAAGTGATTTGCTCATGATGACATGAACAGTGAATTCTATGGCTGGAACTTCATACCCTATTTAATGCCTCCAAGATTTCTGTGCTGGTCAAGGCTTTGTCATCAGTGAAAGGAGCAGAGACGTTACAGGACACTGTCAAGGGGTGGCTGTGTCCTCAGGGCTAATTCCTTCCCAGGTTTCTAAGTGTTTGTTCAGGCAGGGAGAGGAACTCTAAGTGAGGGATCTGCAGGTGCTCCCAGCATGGCCGTCCACGGTCAGCGCTGCCAGCCGGCAGGGGCAGGATGCACAGAGCCAGCCTCCCCACCTCTTCAGGTTGCTCTTGCCGTCGCACAATGTATGCACAGTGTGTCGAACTCCTGGGCCTCTCCGAAAATTGATTATAGAGCTTGTCCCTTCCTTGGGAAGCAAGCTTTTGTTTTTATTAGCATGTGTAAATATGGAATAACTTCTGAATGCAAATACGGATGACATTTTATTTTTCTGACATGTTCGGAAGCAGCCCAGGGCAAGGTGGCAGTGAATCAGTAAACATCACGAGGACTACGCTGGGAATTCATCAGCTGTGGACACTATTAATGGGCGTCCGCCATATGCTCCCTAATAGCATGTTTGCTGGCATGGCGCTGGGCTGGCTGGTGGTGTGACAGAGCTGCCACGGCCATTTCCTGACGTACGGAAACAAGCTCTGCGACTCAGATGGAGAAACCCAGCAAGGTCATTTTAGGAGTCATTTCCATTTTGTGTGCCTTTTCTCCCCCTCATTGACTATAGGAGAATGTGCTCTGCCTCATTACAGCACAATTCCAGGTGCAAAGCACCATAATGACCTCTATGCCAAAGACTGAAATTCACATCATTGATAAGATAGACTCAGTTCCGCAGTGTTGGGAACCATTAGCTGGAGGCAGGAACCATGTGAACTTTCTGACATAGGAGATCAGAGGTCAAGGCCAAGGCTCAGGCTGCTGCCATGTCTGGACTCAGATGGAAAGAGGAAAGCGGTGCCCTCCAGCAGCCTGGCAGTTTGGAGCCCGCCTGGGACAGTCAGTGGCTTCCGGGGGCACGTGGAAAGCTAAGGAGAGGCCTGGTTCTCAACGTGGAGAAAGAGTTGCCAATACCAACTCCTGTGTGGCAGGCTGGGTGTCTCCGAGCAGGGCTGCAGACCTGTCTGTCACCTGGTTTCTCCTGTGAGATCCGTACAGACTTCCTCTGCTGCACACCTGACCCAGAACCCCACTGCTACACCGAGGCCTTGCTCCTGCTTCCCTCTTGGATCCTTGATTGTTGGTGCTCACTGGGAAATTTGTTACAACGTCCTTACACTCCATTTTAACCCTCCCAGGGAAAGGTTTCCTGCCAAAACCATGGGGTAGCCTGACCTCTGTCCTTTGCTGAAGGTGGCCACGCCAATCACACCTTCCATGTGGTGATTGCAAGTATATCAGTTGTCATTTTATTAGACGTGTGTTTACAGATGACACCTGGATACCCAACACCGCCCTGGACTCAGTCTGCCTCTGCCTGCAGAGAGACTCCCACTAGTTGGGTGGCCCGTGGCTGACTCCTTGTCTGTCTCTAGTCTGATTGAGAACAGTGTTTCCTGTACCCTACACGCTACAACAACCTACACCTAACATACAAAAGGGAGGTGGAAAGGGAAGGCAAAGTTCCATATTTCCTAAAACCTGGAGCTTATCATTAAAAAAGGAATAAGAACCAGAATATAGCTAAGCACAGTGGCTCATACCTGTAATCCTGACAATCTGGGAGGCCAAGACAGGTGGATTGCTTGAGCTCTGGAGTTGGAGACCAGCCTGAGCAAGAGCAAGACTGTATCGCTACTAAAAATAGAAAAAATAGCTGGGTGTTGTAGCAGGTACCTATAGTCCCAGCTACTTGGGAGATTGAGGTAAGAGGACTGCTCAAGCCTACGAGTTTGAGAGTTTGAGGTTACTGTGAGCTATGACTCCGCAGCACCCTCCGTAGGGCAACAGAGTGAGACTCTATCTCAAAAAACAAACAAAGAAAACAGAGTATGTTTGATAAGAGGGAAAGAGAAATGTGAACTTGGGGTTATTAGCAGGAGGAAACAATGCCTAAAATGATGAATAAAATCATTGGTTTGTTTGTTGACATGCATAGAGTTGCAGGGATCTCTTCCTGACATGGGTTATTTTAGGAGGAACCTACTGTGTGTGTTTAATGTTTGATTTCCAGAGCTTCTAGCCCAACCAGGGACAAAGGCTCTATCCGTGTTCCACCAACGCTCATAGAGGAATAAACCTTTTTAAAAATATTGTCAATTCTGCTGTCATTTCACGGCCCCAGAGACTCTGCTTATTAGGATATCAGGCCAGTGAAGAAATGAGGTGGGCATAGAGGTGGCAGGGGTTAATTTCATATTTATCATGAGATCTTGCATGATTTCCCTAAAAGATATTTAATTTCCACTGGGCATAATAACTTGCAGCTGCCAGAATGTGCTGTGTACCAGTGGCGAGTTCTTGTCTTTGGAGATTTATGCAAGTCATTATTTAAAAATAGAGATCCGGGAGTTACAGCTGGCTAATTAATCTACCACTAAGGAAAGCTGAGCGAGTGACCCACTTAACTGCTTCCAGGAACCACGGCGACTTGGAAGCAAACTTTCAAAAGCGTCCTCTACAAGGAACTGAACTGATACCTCCGGTGGTGTTACCTTGGTCGGCTCCGTCAGCACCTGCTGCTCATCCCCACAGACACCACGAGTCCAGGTGCTCCTCGTGCCTGCGCGAAGGGCCACAGCTCAGGTGCTGTGAGCTTTGCCATCCCAGCTCTCCTCCTGAGGATGCTCCAAGGCTCCCAGCGTCCCCTTCTGTCCCTGCATCACCCACCTGCTCAGGAACCCTGCAGGGGTTTCCTACCATGTCAGCTCAGAGCCCCACACCACACACTCACCCGTATTTCCTCCACTGCAGCCCCTCCACTCCTGCCTGTCCTGACACCCCCTCCAGCCTGCCTTTGTCATTCCTCTCTCAGCCGGAATGTGCCCTCTTCATCCTGCAGAGCTCCACTGTCTGTCCCAGGACACCTTGAGTTTTTCCCTGGACTTGATGGCAAGGAATTGACATGATCAGGTCATGACACTTTTCCATCCTTGATCTGCAAGGCCCTGATTTTGTTTCTCAGTAAATGCGTTAATCAGCATACATTTCAGAGTCATGCCTATTCCTTTCCCCCTCTCTGTGTGGGCAGGCATTCGATTATGGTTTTTGTGAGTTTTTAAAAATTGCATTCATCCTTGTCAAAACATCTTTGTTGTCATATGTACATGAATTTAATTCACAGAAATGACAGAGTTAAAGTCCATCTGGTTTTTTACTTTTTTCACTTACCCTGTCCCTTTAAAGTCTACCCACGTCTCTAAATCTGTGGCTGCTGCTGCTCTATGGTAATGGGCAGCCGTCACCTTCCCCCTCCACACTCTTCGTCAGGTAACACCCAGGTCCCTCTCACCCCCAGCTCTCCCGTTGCTGAAATCCCTTGGCGTTCACTTACTATAAGACTGAACTCTTACTTCTATGTTGGTCCATATTTTCCTATGAGCATTTCATGTTTCTTTCTTGTTTTCCGTGAACTCCTTGAGATCTCTTATAGTCTTCTCTTCCCACTGTGCCCGTTGCCTCCTCTGGAGCCCTTTTCTGGAGCTCAATGCTTATGAAGCTCAATGAATAGTGAATTAATAACATGACTCCGGGAGGGTCTGTATTTCCTCAGTTCATAACCATATCTCTAGTGTCGAAAATATCACCTGGCTACTTTTTCCTCCATTCTTGCGATACTTTGCTCAGAAGAACATTCTCCAGCTCCATCCAGGAAATGTCTTGTTAGTGGTCTTCCTAACCCCCTTAGCCCCATCCATTATATATATACACACACACAAACATACACACATACACCCCAAAATATTTCTAGTCTGAGACACAGTTAGAAAAATATGAACATATACAGAAAAATTTTCTATATTATATATATCCAAATTACCCAAAGCTAGCTGAGTCAATATGATGTAGATATTTATCTATTTATATCTATATGTATATAAAAGAATTTTTGAAGTGATTCTTTCATTAACAACATTCTATAAATGAAAGCAAAGACTTTAGAGAGAATGTCTGAATCCAATCTCTTTAATAATTGCAAAGAAATAATAATTCACACAGAAATTCAGTGTTTTAAACTATTTTTAAAACTGAAATGCAATTGCAATGAATTACTGATTATATATTGATTATGTTTAATAATCAATTTTTAATTCTTCTCCACTAAAAATAGCCTATCAAATGCCTGGATTTTCATGTAGGACAGATTCTTTTTTTTTTTTTTTTTTTTTAAACAAAGCCTCAAGCTGTTGCCCTGGGTAGAGTGCCATGGCATCACAGCTCATAGCAACCTCCAACTCCTGGGCTCAAGCGAGTCTCCTGCCTCAGCCTCCCAAGTAGCTGGGACCACAGGCACCCGCCACAATGCTCAGCCATCTTTTGGTTGCAGTCATCATTGTTGTTTGGTGGGCTTGGGCTAGACGTATGTGGCTGGTGCACTAGCCACTTGAGCCACAGGCGCTGAGCCATAGGACAGATTCTTAAGTGAGAGAGAGATTGATTTGATTGAGTCAGTCTAGTGAGTTACTGGGTGGGACTTGTATTTTGTTGTTACTCTGCCCCCTACAGTGTATTTGTAATGTTTCTGTAAAAGGATCCTGGGCCTAGGACTCTTGCTTGCTCCTGGGTCAGGGCAGAGTCGTTGCTTGATTTTTGTTTTGTTCTAGAAGGGATGCTTTCAGGAGGGCTGAGGCTCTGTGCCCTTCCCATTGCTGTAGCTTGTTCTACAGACCTGCACAACTGGAGAGGCCTTCTGGTCAACAGATTGCCCCTCTTTCCCATGAATACCAAGTGCATGTCTATGAAAAATCATCTGCAGATTGCCCCTGTGTCCAGTACCCTCAGGAGTCCCACACTGTCACACTGACCTTTGGCAATTTGTTTAAAGTATATCTGACGTTCTCTTGCCTACTCTTATAGCAACCTACACCACTTTCTACCCTGCTCTGTATAGAAGAGTCTGTACACAAAAATGCTGTTTCTTCCCTAAATTCAGGCTGCTGGCTGGCCTGGTTTTGGGTGGAGATCTGTTTTCAGTTCTTGGAGTGATCTTGGCTGAAGAATGACCATACACACCAAAAGCAAGGCAAACATAAAACAAAGTTTATTGAGGAAGGGCAGGACAGATGTATAAAGTGAGATCAAGATAAATTTACCCACAGATGACAAATGGGACCCCTGTCATAAGAAGTAGATGATCTAGGCAGACCTTGTCTTATAATAGTGTCTGAACTAGTAACCTGGCTGCGGGAGGGAGGGCTTCTAAGAAGGAACAGATGACATGTCCAGGGGCTCCCAAGAACTGAGAAACCACAAAGTTGAGAAATAATCAAGGTCACAAAGAGAGTCTTTAGAGTATCATACAAGTAGGGAGACAATATGCTCAAGTTTCCGCCCATCATTAAAATAATAAAAATCACAGCCACAGTGCCAGGATAATTCTCAAATACCATGGCAATCCCTGGAAATTGTCTTACAAAGATAGAAAAGGGGAAGACTCTCCCTTCTTAGAATTCTTCACCCTTTTCCAAGAAAAATCATGAATATTCCACCCCCAACTTAACATATTATGAATATTCCACCTCCAACTTAACATATTATTATGGATTATCCTAACAGGACAGACTCTTCCCCTGGGGGGCTGCTCCCTACTGACTTTCTTGTGACCTCTAGTTTCTATATTCTGTCTTTAAACTCAGGGTCTCCTCTCCTTATGGGTAGGCATGTGGCTTCCCCTGAACAGGCTATGCTTTAATACTTTGTCAGTTTTCCTACTCATATCTTGCTTGGCTTGCTCCTTTATTCTGTTGTAACAATAACGACTCTGCAGTACTGGCAATCAAGAAGCAGGGAACATGAGCCTGACGTCTGATCCCCACACCTGACAATCCTAACTGGTCATATTGCAATTTGTATCCAATAATGTTTTTGGAATATTTTCTGTCATTTGAAGAGATATGGGTTGACTACAATATTGTATTTCTCTTCTGACAGAAAATGACCAAGACTTTACAATACTTGATGGAATATTATCCAACCATAAAAAATGAAATCTTGTTATTTTGTAGAAAGATAATGAGACTGGAAGACATAATGTTAAATCCGATAAGCCAGGCACAGAAAGATAAATATCACATGATCTCACTCCTAATGGGAATTTCAAAAGGTAATCTCATGGATGTAGACAATAGAATTGGGGTTACTAGAAGCTGGGAAGAGTAGGCAGAGGGAGGAATGAAGACAGGTTGATTAATGGATACAAAAATACAGTTAGATAAAAATAAGTTTTAATGTACCATAGCACAGCTGGGTGACTATAGTTAACTATAATTTGTTGAACATTTTAAAATAGCTAGAAGAACTTTGGAATGTTCCCAACATATATACACACACACACACACACACACACACACAGAGATTATATACATTTTATATATATATATATATATAAATGTCTGAGATGATCAATTTCCCAATTACCTTGTTTTGATCAATATATGTTGTACTCATATATTAAGATATCACATGCACATGGCTTGACGCCTGTGGCTCAAGTGGCTAAGGCGTCAGCCACATACACCTTAGGTGGCGGGTTTGAATCCAGCCCAACCCACCAAACCAACAATGATGGCTGCAACCAAAAAAAAAAAAAA
>CAUYQV010158679.1:0-13676 GCA_963574575.1 Galagoides demidoff | reverse complement strand
CTGTAGCATCACAGCTCACAGCAACCTCCAACTCCTGGGCTCAAGCGAGTATCCTGCCTCAGCCTCCCAAGTAGCTGGGAGTACAGGCACCCACCACAATGCCCAGATATTTTTTGGTTGCAGCCGTCATTGTTGTTTGGCGGGCCTGGGCTGGATTTGAACCTGCCACCTTAGGTGTATGTGACTGGTGCCTTAGCCACTTGAGCCACAGGCACTGAGCCATAGTTGTTCTTTTTAAAATGATTAAAGTTAGGCTAGGTGCAGTGGCTTATTTCTATAATCCTAGCACTCTGTGAGGCCAAGGCAGGTGGATTGCCTGAGCTTATAAATTTGAGACCAGTCTGAGCAAGAGAGAAACTTTGTCTCTAAAAATAGTGAAACGTTGTGGTGAGCATATATAGTTCCAGCTATTCGGGAGGCTATGGCATCTTCTCCACCATGAACTACCCGGGATTAACTTCCCCCAAGGACTGTGTGTGTAACCACACAGGCTTCCCCCACACAAGGCTCAGGTTTTGGATTTATCAAGGCTGCTCAGACTCTTAAATTTAATGATTATAGATAGAATAAGAGCTGACATGCTTACTCAGAGACCCTGCTGATGTCCATCAGCTTACTCTCTGGGCTAAATGACAAAATAGCCTTCAATAAAAGTCGGATAGAACAAGTACTCAGAGGCACTCACTGAAGCCCTATAAGCTATGGTTGTCCCCTGTACCCACCTTTGAAAACTATTGTGCATGTCTTGTCACTTTATCACTTGCTGCTATTACTTTCATTTTTTTCAATCAATTGCTGCCAGTTCCACAGGTCTTAAGGGACTGTGCTCCCAAGGACCCTGGCACTGTACAATGTACATGTTGGGTGGAAATTTACTCACCCTTTTCCCCCTTCCACTCAACTTAAATGTCATTGAGATTTTCTTTCATATATGCATATAAGTATTGACCAACTATTTCCAATTTATTATGAGTGTATGTGGTGTTCTTTTTTTCTTGTTGTTCTTGTAATATTTCTCTTAGAAGAATTGTCTCCGCTTAGATCTAGATTGTTACAAAAGGTACTCAATCTCTAACATTTTTATAGCTGAGTTGTATTCCATGGTATACGTATATCATAATTTATTCAATCTGTTTATGTATTAGACACATGGGTTATTTCTATGTCATTGCAATTTTGAATTAGGCTGCTATGAGCATTTGAGTGCAAGGGTTTTTATTATAAAATGTCTTTTTTTTTTTTTTTTGTTCAACACCCATAGCCCAGTGGTTATGGCACCAGCCACATACACCGAAGGTGGCAGATTCAAACCTAGCCTGGACCAGCTAACTAACAAGGACAACTGCAACAAAAAGTAGCAGGGCATTGTGGTAGCTGCCTGTAGTCCTAACTACTTGGGAGACTGAGGCAAGAGAGTCACTTAAGCCCAAGAGTTTGAGGTTGATGTGAGCTCTGATGCACAGTACTCTACTGAGGGCAACATATGAGACTCTGTCTCAATAAAAAATGTCTTTTTTATCCTTTGGTTAAATAGCTAGGAAAGAGAGTATAAGATCGAAAGGTAGGTATACTTAAAGTTCTTTGAGAAATCTCAATACCACTTCCCATAGTGATTAAACTAGTTTGAAGTACCATCAACAATGTATGAGTGTTCCTTTCTCTTCATATCCATTTCCAGAATTTGTTGCTTTGACTTTATGATGTGAGCCATTCTCACTGGGGTTGGGTGATATCTCATTTTGATTTTGGTTTGCATTTTACTGATTAGAGATGATGAGCACTTTTTCATGTTTTATTGGCTGTTAGACAATCTTAAAAAGAGAATCTTCTGCTTATGTCTCTTATCTAACATCTAATGTGGTTATTTAATATTTTCTTGATGATTTACATGAGTTCTATGTAATTCAAGTAATCAGTCCTTTATTCATAATGTAGTACACAAATATCGTTTTCCATGGTGGAGGTTGTCTATTTGCTTTGCTGAATATGTCTTGACTATGCAGAAACTTTTTAACTTGATCATGTCTCATTTATTTATTTTTGTTCTGTCCACAATTGCCAATGTGCTTTTCTTCATAAACTCTTTCCCTATATAGATATTCATAATAATTTATCCTAAATTTTCAAATATAATTTTTATAGTTTTATCCATTAGATTTAAATGTTTATCCACCATGAGTTAATTTTTGTGAGTGGCATAAATCCTGTCTCAATCTGATACATTTGGATATCCATTTCTCCAAACACCATTTATTAAATAAGGATTATTTTTTGTTCAGTGTATATAATGTTCTGCATTGTCAGATATCAGGTGGAAATATGAGGATGGTTTTATCTTTAGATTCTCTATTCTTATCTATAGGTATATGTCTATATTTCTGTGCCAACACCATGCTTTTTTAATTACTACAGCTTTATAATATAGCCTAAACTCTGGTAATAACCCCAGAGTAGTTCTTATTTCATAAGATTGTTTTTCCTATTCGTAGTCTTTTCTTATTCCATTTGAAGCAGAAAAAATTTTGTTTAAGATCTACAATATATAACATTGGTATTTTAATTGGAATTTCATTACATCTATAAATTACCCTAGGAAGTGTACACATTTTAATGATAATAATTCTGCCATTCCATGAGCATGATATGTTTTTTCCATTTATTAATGCCCTCCTCAATTTATTTCCTCAGTGTTTCATAATTTTCCCTAGGGAAATCATTTATATCCTTTTTAAGTATATTCCAAGGCATTTTATTTTCTTTGCTGTTGCTGTGAATAGTATTGTGTCTTTGATTTGATTCTCACGTTTGCTGTTGTTAGCATGTATGAAAGCTACTAATTTGTGTACATTGACTTTGCATCCTTAGTTGTTGTTGAATTTGTTTATTAATTCCAGCAGTCTTTTGCTTCAATCTTTGGAATTTTCTGTGTTTAACATGTTATTGTCAGAAAAGTGCAATAGTTTGACCTCCCCGACCTTATTTGGATACATTTGATGTCTTTCTCTTGTCTGATTGGTCTGGGTAGGTCTTCCAGCACTATGTTGAATAGTAGTGGATATAGTGCACATTCATGTCTGCTTCCACATCTAAGCAAAAATGGTTTAATATGCTGCTGAAACTCTTTGCATTATTTTGAAACTCCCTACATTACTTTTTAAATTTATAAATACATTATATCTTTCCTAATTTTGTCCAGATCCTTGATAATTTTTTCTTAATTTTGTTAATTTCAGTTTAATAATTGTAGAGTCATAAAGAGAAAGAAAGATGTCAAGCTAGAAACATCTCCTTACAATCCCTTTCCAGTGAGACAAGGGAGAGTGGACTTTAGCCAGCTCTGGCTAGGGGATCCTGTCCAGAAACACCACTCCTTGGCGAAGTAAAGAATTAGAAGACTCAAGGAGCCAATGAGGATGTCAGGAGTTGAGGAATACCAACACAGAACGCAATGCTTGCATATGGACAGGGCTGGCTGGCACTCTAGGGGAAGACTAAAGACAGAAAAGGGATGTCCTACAGATTTTTGTTCTTGGACTGTGGTGCTCACTGGAGTGTCCTTGGAAAAGCTTAAGGGAGCAAATAAACTCAAATAGCATCTGGAAAGCAAGAAGGAATCAAGAGGAAGTTTGGCTACTAGCAAGGTGCTGCCATTGTAGGACAGCAACCAGGGAGAAAGAGTCTGCAGGGTCTTAGTGTATGTCCATCTATGGCATGTTTGTTGGGCTTGTGGTGAGATGCACGTCTCCCAGACCCCTGGGAAGAACACATTATGGCCACAGGGCCACTGTTTGGAAGGTGAAACTGTGACTCCTACGAAATATCAAGAGAGCTTCAGGATCCCAATCCCATGGGTACATAATGCTAGTGAAACAACCAAACCCTGATTGAGGGCAAATGGATTAAGAAGACAGTACTGGTCATTTTAGCATTAGATAGTGGTTTCTGGTTCTCATCTTCTACAGCAATACCAGCTTATGTTCTCTGTCTGCTGACAACACAAGGCCATGTTGTGTCCATACAATTTATTGCAATATGCGTGTGTGTGTGTGTATTTTCTCATTTTATTACTCACTTGCTGTTGTTATTGTTGTTGTTGCTGTTTGTCTTGTTTTGTGTAGCTTAGTTGTATTTTTTTTTTAATTTTTGCTTTCTGCAATAGCAAGGGCATCAACATTTCTGCTATAGTTAATCAGCCCATATTATTCTTTTTTCTTTTCATTTCTCTCCTTTTTTCTCTTTTGATAGCAATTTTTTTACTTATCTTTTTCACATAAAACAACAGCTAAAATGGCCTTATTATTATTTCATCATACATAATTTATTTTCATCAATTTTATTATTTTTTCTGTGATCTGCTTTAATCTAATTACTTTTAAATTCTGATTTTAGGGACAGAGCCTCAATATGACATCTGGAGTGGGGAGGGTCACAGCACTGTTAAGGCTCAAGGAGGCTTAAGCTCATGATCTAGGGTGTCCTAGTTTTGGCCTTTGGAAAAATGGAATTGGTAGGTATCCACTAACATACATTGTTGATTTTTTTTTTCAATGAATTGCAGAGGTGGATTCTTGCTTTTTCCAAAGCTAGTAAAGAGCTCCTCCCTTAAGGGGACCCACACACACTGACTCCCCACAGTGTTTTGAAGTTGTGGGTGTGGGTCTCAGCACTTAATGAACACTACAATTTATACTGTCTCTCTCATTCTTTCTTTCTGTTCTGTTTCACTCCTTTTTTTCATTTTTTCCCCTAAAATCCACTCTTTTTATTTTCTTTATGTTTTTGTTTCTTTCTCCCTTCTTTCTCTTTAACTTCTCTTACTTTGGACCTTGTAGAAAAAGACAACTTCAACACCTAATCACAGAGACAAGGTAATTTAAAGAGAAGGAGATAGTGACAAGGATAAGTAGAGAAATAAAGTGAACATAAGTAGAAACCCATAGAAAAATTCTGTTACCATGAAAAAGCAGAACAGAGCAATACTCTAGCCCAGAGATCATGAAGTAGGTACCACAGAAATTTCCACCTATGAAAAAAATGGGAAACACAAAAAGGTAATTTAAAATATGGATGGAAAAACTATATAGGGAAATGATGAAAAGGTGGAAAACTTTCAAAAAAATCAAAAAATAGAACTAAATAATGAATGAAAGATATGAAGAATAAAAGAATATAGTGGAATTTAGGGAATTGAAGGAGTCAATCAGGGAATTTAAAATGCAGTAAAAAGTATCAATTATAGATAAGACCATTGAGAAGACAGACTCTCAAAGCAAGATGATAAAACGCTTGATTTAATCCAGGCAGTTAAAGAGGCAGAAAAGGAGAGAAAGCAGAGCCCTTACTCAGAGAAGTATGGGACTTCATGAACCATTCAGACATACAAATTTTAGGTATCCTTGAAGGAGGATAAGAATATCTGAAAAGAATGGATGCCCTACTGAATGTTATCATAAATGAAAATTTCCCAAATATTACCGAAGTTTCAGACACTTACATTTTAAAAGGATGCCTAACCCCAGGTCATCTCAACACAAATACAGCATCTCTAAGATACATTATAATGAACCTGTTTAAAGTGAAGATAAAGGAGAAAATACTGCAAGCAGCCAGGAGTAAGCACTAATTTACCTTCAGGGACATATGCCTCAGAATGACAGTGGGCTTTTTAGCTGACACATTACAAGCCAGAAGGAAAAGGTCATCTCCCCTCAATATTCTTAAAGAAAACAATTCTCAATGAGAATTCTGTGTCATGCTAAACCAAGCTTCAAAAATGATATAGAGAATAATTTTTTTACTTATATGCAAACATGGATAAAATTTGTGATAAGAAAAGTTCTATGGGAGATATTGTAACCTATTCTCCACACTGACCATCACTAAGGACCACCAGAAAAGTAAACACCAAGAAACTAAAGGACAAAAATCTAGCTTCAGTAATGGTGAAAATGACAAAAAAAAAAAAAAAGAATTTCAAAAAATAAGATGAATAGAAGTGTTTCATACTTATCAATTATTTCAGTACTAGTAAATAGCTTTAATTTCACACTGAAGTTGCACAGGCTGGCTGACAGTATTAAATTCCCAATGTATCTATATGATGTCTCCAGGAAATATCATATCTAAATAACATTTCTAAACTTGAAAGAGAAGAAAAAAACCTTGGGGTGAAGTGTCACGAAAAAAAAAGTTTCAGACAATTGGAAATCAGAAGGGACAGGTCACAATCTTATTTTCAGATAAAGCAACTAACGTTAAGAAAGACAAGTAAGGTCACTTCTTACTAGTCAAGGGAAAAATATAACAAGAGGACATTTTGAGTCTAAATATTTATGGACCCAGTTAAATGCTCCCAAATTTTAATTGATCTGAAGAATCTGATACAGTATAACACCATAATAGTTGGGGAATTCACTACTTTTCTGACAGAACTGGACAGATTCTAAAACCAGAAACAAAACAAAAATACAAATAACATAAAGATAAGCCTAGAATAATTGGGCTTAATAGACATCTGCAAACACACTACCCCAAGCCCAGGAGAATACACTCTTCTTATCATCTCATAGGAAATATACCAGGACACATATCAAACTGGAGCAAAGTTGAAAGAATTGAAATTATACCTTTTATCATTTCAGACAATAAGGCAGTAAAGGTGGAACTCAATTCCATCAAAAATTTTCATTCACACACAAAATCATGAAAACCAACAACATTATGCTGGGTGACAGTTGGGACAATAAATGAAATTATTAAATTATTTGTACATAACAACAACACTAGAAATTACCAAAGCAAGTGGGATACTACAAATGCAGCCCTGAGAGGGATATTTATAACATTAGATGCCTACAACCAAAAAAAAACTGAAAGTTAGCACGTCAGCAACTTAATGAATCATATCAAGGAACTGGAATAGGAAGAGAAATCTAATCGCAAACAAAGCAGAAGAAAGAAATAAGCAAAATTAAACAGAAATAAATGAAATGGAGAACAAAAGAATCATGTAGAAAATTAATGAAATTAAATTTGGTTATTAGAAAGGATAAATAAAACTGACATAAACAGGAGGAAATATTTTGTACAGATCAACAGAAAATACTGAGATTGCAGAAAAAATAAAAAAGCTTCCAACCACAACAACAACAAAAAAAGCCCTGGACCAGATGTCTTCCAATCAGAATTTTATTACACCTTCAAAAATGAGTTTGTGCCTACACTGTAGAATCTATTCCAAAATATTTATAAGGAAGTAATCCTCCAAAACACATTCTATGAAGCAAACATAACCTTGATTCTAAAACCAGGAAAGGACCCTACCAAAAAGGAGAACTACAGGCGAACTAAAGGACCCTACCAAAAAGGAGAACAATTTCATTAATGAATATTGTTTCACAAATACTGAATAAAATTTTAGCTAATGCATTACAGATACACGTTAAAAAGAACTTATACATTACAATTGAGAAATGGTTATTCCATGTATACAAGGCTTGTTTAACATACACAAATCTATAAATGTAATTTAACATATCAACAGAATCAAAAGCAAAAACCATATGCTCCTGTCAATGGATGAAGAAAAAACATTTGATAAAATTCAGCATCTTTTTTCTAATAGAACACTTAAAAATATAGGCATAGGTGATACATTTCTTAAGCTGATTGAAGCTGTCTATCTATGAAATTTCTACTGGAACCCACAGCTACCATCATACTGAATGGAGTAAAATTGAAAGGTTTTCAACTTAGATCTGGAACAAGAGAAGGATCTCCAATATCGCCACTATTACTCAACATTGTGCTGGAAGTTCTAGTCAATGCCATCAGGCAACTGGATATAAATAGAATCCAAATTGGGACAGTGGAGGTCAAATTCTCATTGTTTGGTGATGATATAATCTTATACATAGGAACTCCTGTAGACACCTTCAAAAATGAGTTTGTGCCTACACTGTAGAATCTATTCCAAAATATTCTCATTGTTTAGTGATGATATAATCACCAACTCCCAAACTCCTGGAAGTGATTAGGAAATACAGTAATGTCCCAGGGTATAAAATCTACGTCCACACATCAGTTGTCTTTGTATAAGCCAACAACAGCCAAGTTGAGAAGCAAATCCAGGACACAATTCCCTTCATATTAGCTATAAAGGATATGAAATACTCAGAAATATACCTAACAAAAGAGGTGAAGGATATTTACAAAGAGAATTATGAAATCCTAAGAAGACAAATAGTGGAAGACATTGACAAGTGGAAGAATGTGCCATAGTCTTGGCTGGGACAAATCAAAATTGTTAAAATGTCTATAATCCCCAAAGCAATCAACATATTTAATGTAATTCCCATTAAAATATAAATATCACACTTTTAATAACTGGAAAAATTAGTGCTTTTTTAAATATGGAATCAGAAAAAAATATATAGCTAAGGTTATACAAAGCCAGGGGCATCATCCTACCAGATTTTACACTATATTACTAGTCCACAGAAATCAAAACAGCTTGATTTTGGCTCAAAATTAGAGACATAGACATGGAGCAGAAGATAATACTAAAGATGAACCCAGTCTCTTACAGTCATCTGATCTTTGATAAACCAAACAAAAGCATGCGGTGGGGAAAAGAATACCTATTCAACAAACGGTGCTGGGAGTACTAAATTTCCTTATGTAAAAGACTGAAACTGGACCCACATCTTTCTCCACTTACAAAAACTGATGGAATATGGATAAAAAATTTAAACATAAGGCATGAAATGATAAAAATCTTAGAAGAATGTGTGCAGGAAACTCTTGATGCTGTTGTTCTGGGGAAAGATTTTCTGACAAAACATTCAGTGATCATCACAACAACAATAAAAATTAACAAATTGGACTTAATTAAGCTGAAAAGCTTCTGCACAGCTAATGACATAAGTAAAGCAAAAAGACAACCATCAAAATGAGAAAAGGTATTTGCACGGTATAAATTTCATAAACGGTTGATAACTAGAATCTACAGAGAGTTTAAGTTAATCAACAAAAAAAAAAGCAACAATCCCGTCTACCACTGGGCAAGAGATATGAACAGAACATTAGCTAACGAAGACAGACTCATGGCTAACAAACATTCGAAAAAATGCTCATTGTCCCTGATTGTCAGAGAAATGCAAATCAATATCACTTTGAGATACCATCCAACCAAGATGAGAATAGCTCACATCATAAAGTCTCAAACTGGAGATACTAAGAAGTGAACACTTTTACAGTGTTGGAGGGTCTTCAAACTAATACAACCTTTTTGAAAGAAAGTATGGAGAATCCTCAAAAAGTCAACTTAGACCTTACATTTGACCCTGCAATCCCATTACTAGGCATCTATTCAGAAGGAAAAAAAGATATTTTATCATAAGTACATTTGCACTAGACTATTTATCACACCTCAATATATAATTGCCAAAATGTGGAAACCACCTAAATGCCCACTCATACAAGAAAAGATTAGTAAGCTGTGGTGTATGTATACTATAGGACACTATTTAGCCATTAAAAAAGATGTATTAACCTGATAGAGTTGGAACACATTCTTCCTAGAAAAGTATCACAAGAATGGAGAAGCAAGAATCCAATGTACTCAATTCTAATATGAAGCCGGTATACAGTCTAGTACATACCCACATAATTAAAAAACTCAAATCAATTCAAAGTGAGGGGTAGGGTAATGAGGGAGTAGAGAGATGGGAGAAGGGACAGGGATGGGGATTATGGTGTATGGTACAGCTCTCAGGGGTGGGGCACAAATATAAGAGGGACTTTTCCTAACAAATGCGTACTGTGTAACTTTTCTTTGTACTCTCAATAAATCTGAAACAATAAAAATAAATAAATAAAATTGTTAAAAACTTTGTCCAGATTAAATAGAAACAACAAAAAAGTCTCTATTATCTTCAATCAGACTTAAAAGGGGGGAAATTACAACAGATACCACAGAGATACAAAACACATTCTCTGACTACTGCAACAAACTCTATGCTCAGAAATTTTACAGGTTGGAGGAAATGGACAAATATCTAGAGTCACACCATCTCCCTAACATTACCAGGAAGAAATATAACTCTTGAAAAGGCCAATATCAAGAACTGAAATTGAAGAAGCAATAATAAACTTCAAAGGAAAAAAAAAATCCCTGGAACAGGCAGCTTCCTATCAGAATTCTATCAAACCTTCAAACATGAGCTTGTACCTATACTGCAGAACCTATTCCAAAACTTTCAGAAGGAAGCAACCTTCTCCAGCTTGTTCTATCAAGCAAATATCACCCTGATACCAAAACCAGGAGGAGACCCAACTAAAAAGAAAAAAAAAAAGATCAATTTCAGTAATTAATATTCATGCAAAAAATGCAGTAAAATCGTAGCTAAAAAAAATTATACAATAGGATTGTATCAATCCATGATACAACATGGATTGCATCCATGGATGCAAGACTGGTTTAACATATGCAAATTCATAATCATAATTCACCATATCAATAGAAGCAAAAACAAAGATCATATAAACCTATCAATGGATGCAGAAAAATCATTTGGTAAAAGGCATAGGTGGCACATTTCTGAAATGGACTGACACCATCTAAGACAAACCCACAGCTAATATCAGACTGGATGAAGCAAAAGTGAAAGATTTTCTACTTAGATTTGGGACTAGGCAAAGATGTCCTATATCCCACTACTGTTCAATATAGTAATTTTATTCAATGCAATCTAACAAGAGAAAGATTCAAAGGGTATCCAAGTGGAGGCAGAGGAAGTCAAATTCTAACTTTGCTGATGACATGATCTTAGACTTCAAAATCCCACAGACTTAACTTCGAGGTTACTGGAATTGATCAAGAGATACAGTAATGTCTCAGGGTATAAAATCAATGTCCATAATTCAGTAGCCTTTGTATATGCAAATAACAGCCAAGTTGAGATGAAAATCAAGGACACAATTCCCTTCACAGTAGTGTCAATGGAAATGAAATATCTAGGAATATACCTAACAAAAAAGGTGAATCATCTGTACAAAAATAATTATGAAACCCAAAGGAAAAAATATCAAAAGACATTAACAAATGAAAGGACATACTCTTGGCTGGGAAGAATCAATATTGTTAAAATGTCTATACTGTTCAAAGCAATCTACATATTCAGTGAAATTTTCTTTAAAATACTAACATCATTATTTGAAGAACTGGAAAAACCATTCCATATAGCCAAGCATGTACTTAGCAATAAAAATAAGTTCAGAGATATCACTCTACTAGACTTTAGATTGTATTGTAAGTCCAGAGTCATCAAAACAGCATGGTATTGGCACAAAAATAGAAATATAACAGACAGAATAGAAAACCAAGAGATTAAACTAGGCTCTTATTGCCATCTGATCTTTGATAAACCAATAAAAATCATACACTTGGGGAGGGAATGCTGATTCAATAAATTGTCCTAGGAGGACTCAATAACCATGTGTAAAAGATTGAAACTGGGGCAGCACCTGTGCCTAAAGGAGTAAGGCACCAGCACCATATGCCAGAGGTGCTGAGTTCAAACCCAGCCCCGGCCAAAAAAAAAAAAACTGCAAAAAAAAAAAAAAAGATCGAAACTGGGCCCACACATTTCATGACTTACTAAAATTGATTGACAATAGATAAAAGATTTAAATCTAAGACATGAAATGATAAAAATCCTAGAAGAAAGTATAGGAACAACTCTTAAGGATGTCATCCTGGGAAAAGGTGTTATTAATATGAAAAGGTCTATGGTGGCAATGGGGAAAAAAACCGAAACAACAAAAACAACAAAATAGTACTTAATTTAAAGTGAAAAACTTCTGCACAGCTAAGGGCACAACGATTAAAGCAATTGGTTGTCTTTCAGAATGGGAAAAGATTTTTTCTTGTTATGAATCTGATAAAAGGTTGATAAATAGAATTTGCAGAAAACTCAAAATTAGTCAACAAAAAAAGTTCAAAAATCCCGTGTGTCACTGGGCAAGAGTTATGAACAGAATGTTTTCTGAGTAAGACAGATGAATGGCTAATAAACATATGTAAAAATGCTCATAATTTCTAATCATCAGAGAAATGCAAATTAAATCCCTCCTCTGATATCACCTAACCCCAGTGAGAATAACCCAAACCACAAAGTCCCATGGTTCAGATGCTGGTGCAGATGTGGTGCCCTCCCACTTGATCCTGCAATCCCACTAGGAGGCATCTACCCAGAAGAAAAAAGAAATCATTTTATCATAAGGACATTTTCCTTAACTTGTTTATCACAGCTCAATTTACAATTGCCAAAATGTGGAAACAACCTAAATGCCCACCAACCCAGGAATGAATTACCAAACTTTGGGATATGTATACCATGGAATACTATTCATCCATAAAAACATGGAGACTTTACATCTTTGTATTAACCTGGAGAGTTGAAGGACATTCTATTTAGTAAAGCAACACAGTAAAGGAAATACAAGTATTTGATGTACTCAGTACTTATATGAATTCAGTAGACTAATACACGCTCCCATGAGAGAAAAATTCAATTCAAGTTTCAGGGGAAGAAGGAAGTGGATAGAGGGAAGTAGGGAATGGGTTCAATGTGCTTCTGCTTAATGGACAGTATGTTAGAGTATATCACACAACTCTTGGGTATACAACTGCAAGACAGACTGAACCTAACAATGCAAACATTTTTTTTTTTATTAAATCATAGCTGTGTTCATTAATGCAATCATGGGGCACAATGTGCTGGTTTTACACACAATCTGAAATGCTTTTATCCAACTGGTCAACATAGCCTTCATGACATTTTCTTATTATGTTAAGACATTTATACTCTACACCTAGTAAATTTCACATGTATCCTTGTAAGATGCATTGTAAGTGTGGTCCCACCAACTACTCTCCCTCTACCCATCCTCCCCCCCACCAAAGATGTTTACATACTGAGACAAGAATTTGCAGCCCTCAAAGACCTGAGAAATACAGTAGAATCCCTCAGTAACAGAATGGAGCAAGCAGAAGAAAGGATTTCTGACATTGAAGACAAAGATTTTGAACACTCCCAAGCACTCAGAAAGGAAGAGAAATGGAGAGCAAAAATGGATCATTCTCTCAGAGAGCTTTAGGATAATTTGAAGAAAACCAATATTTGCTATAAATTAGTTTCATAAAAGGGCTGTGTACATTGGATACTTTTTCTTCCATTCCTGTGATACTTTGCTAAGAAGAACATTTTTCAGTTCCATCCATGTAAACATGAAGGAGGTAAAGTCTCCATTTTTCTTTAGGGCTGCATAGTATTAACGTGGTGTACATATACCACAGTTTATTGATCCATTTGTGGATCGATGGGCACTTGGGCTTCTTCCATGATCTGGCAATTATGAATTGGGCTGCAATAAACATTCTGATACAAACATCTTTATTGTAATGTGATTTTTTATCTTCTGGATATATACCTAATAATGGATTTGTTGGTTTGATTAAAGCTACAGCTTATTTCTAGCCCAAGAATATGGGGAGGGGGTGGGGAAGAGAAGGGGAGATGGGTGGCTGGGTGGTGGAAGGGTGACTGGAAAGATCACCTATATGGTCTGCCTAACAAGGATACAAGTGAACTTTTCTAGAACTAGAATATAAA
>CAUYQV010158677.1:0-12508 GCA_963574575.1 Galagoides demidoff | reverse complement strand
GGTGAGACCAGATGTCTTTGTCTATTGCATCTACTGATGTTTCTCAAATGCCAACAGACATGCCGGGACAAAGTCGATGCTCAATAATTATTTCTTAAATGACCAGTTGAGTCCTGATCTTCATTCCTTGAAATACAAACTTTTAAAGAATTTATTTTAGATAAACAAATTCTACTAGCTACTTCCTTTAACACTTGCTTCTCAAATTTACTAGCTACTTCCTTCATCACTTTACTTGCATTCTTCTAAAAAGAATGTATTTTAGATAAATAAATTCTAAATACTTTCTTCATCACTTTACTTGCTTCTCAGCCAAAGGTTGTGAAAACATTACTTTGCATTTCAAATATTCTGATATAAGCCTTCATTCATCATGTTTGAGTAAGTAGCAATTTCCAAAATAATATCAGTATTTCCTGGTAGGGGAGAAATCATCATTTTCAACATCCTCCTGTAACATTTGGACAATCAACGTGAAAAGTTATGCAGTACTCCTCCCATCTTATAAATTATGCCATTGAGCTAAAGTGGGTAACTATGATATTCCCTTGTAGTTTAGTATATTTTATCCCTCTTTTTTTAGAGACAGAGTCACACTATGTCACCCAGATTGGAGTACAGTGGCACAAGCATAGCTCAAAGTCCTGGACCCAAAAGTATCCTCCTGGCTCAACCTCCCAAGCAGCTGGGGAAACTGGCACATGCTGTCCCTGGATGATTTTTTTAAAAAATATTTGTAGAGACAGGGTCTCTCCATGTTTCCCAGGCTGGGTATTCCTAATACTTTTAACCACCTCCTTTCCACTGGGTTATGAATTTCAAATGGACAAGAGACTTCCCTATTGCTTTGACTTTACTGCAAAAATGATGCTGTCATTACATAGGTTGAGAAATGTATTCACTTTTCATGAAGAAACAAAGAACTAAAAGCTGAAGATGCTACCTAATCAGAGCCTCAAGGATAAACCTTATTGCAGGCTACTCCAAATGACTCCTGTTTCTCATGACCTCATTTTTGATCCTTTTACAAAGCCTTCTGATCACTTTCCTTCTCCAGCAGAGTTCCATAATGGATTTGTACCCTGTGACAGCATTTTGTAGAGTCTGAATTTTATTAACTTACAACCTACCCTTGTTTGGATTATAGACAACACACCATAAAAACTAGCTTTACTAAGAGTGCTATAAGGCTTTGTTCACAGTGAGATCAAACCAGCCTTGAATTCTATTTACCTGATAACTGAGTAACCCTCAGTACGCATCTAACCTCCCCACCATCAATTTCCTTACCTATAAATTTGGTGAATAGAGCCTACCTTAGATGGTTGTGGGGATGGTAATACTTTTAGAGCTGCTATTAACAATTCTATCAGTTACTCCCAAGGAGAGTGTTAAGACAATATGACAGATACATATTTTCTCTGGGAAACTAGTAGCTTATCATTAAACGAGTATGCTAAAAATCTACATTCTAAACAAGCAATATTGTGCTTCTCATGAACCCGCAACCTTTCCAAATAAAGTACTAAAAACATTGAGCTCTTCTTGTGTTGTGAGACCCAAACGTGAGAGAGGGCAAACAGCTTCATCCAGTTTGAGCTTTCTTGCCTAAACTGGTAGTCTCTGCTAAATGAGCACATTAAAGAAAATCGTCTTCTTCATAAAAACTGAAAGTCCTGGGACAGCGTCCAGCTCATTTATAGTAAAATGCATTTAATGGGGAAAGGCTTCACTGTATGTAAATACCCTATACAATATAATAGACTACGTATTCATAACTTCTTCTGCTTGGACAGTTGCTCTTCAGACCTGGATCTAATTTAGACAGAGCTGCATCTGGATCTGTCAGGGGGAAGGGATGAAACATACACACCTGGATGGATTTATAGTTACCTGGAGTTTTTTAGACTCAGTTGCAAAAGTTCTCAAGTATAGGACCCAGTTTGGTTGTTAAAATAATGTGGCTTATTAAAAATGTTTCCTTTTCTTTGACTATGTCTGGTGTTAAAGGTCAAGAAGAGCTGAAGTAATGGCAGTTACTGTTTCAGACACATTTATCAAAACTTTTTCTTTGCTCATGAATACAGAACAGTATGAGTAACTCAAGTTCCATCCTTCCATTTATTCAAAGATATATGAAGACATGGAAGGCAGTCCCCTCTCCATGTTCTTCCAGGAAGAACACACAACATGGGGAAGGGAGGATGGCAAACATGGAAACTGCCATCCATTATGAATAGTACTACTCAAGGAGAATAGGCTTTATTAGAATACTCTTTGGCATTGGAGTGGTGGGGCTTGAGGAAGAGCCAGATTTACTTGAACCAGATCTTGAAGTAATGCTGGGACTTCGCAGGGTAAAGAAGGAAGGAAGATAGAGACCTCCAGAGAAGGAAAAGGGAGATAAAAAGTACACTCTTGACAGAATAGAGTGCCCAGGCAACATACTACAGCCAGTTATGTGGCTAAAGATGAGATTAGGAAGAAAGGAAATTGCTGTTATTTCAGCTTCTACTATGTGCTGTGTGACTCCAGAGCTAAGCGCTTTGCATCAGACACACAAATCTACGTAGGCTGGAAATATGAAATTTTTTAAAAAGTCAACAGGAGCAAAACTTTGCTATTATCTTTAAATACACTTTTACCCATCAACAGAAAAAAAAAAAATGCTGCCTTAAGGTTCACCTGCTTTTCCTACCTCTGCACAGAGTTTCCACCAGTATTGCCACAGGGATAATAATAAACAGCAGGATGGCTTAGAAGTTAATAAGCAGCGAGATAAATCATGCAGTGATAGCTAATTCCAGTCCCTGGACAGGGTTCAAATATATGCAAATGGCCCTGTGATCCCTTCATTATTACATAACATGGCTTTTTAAAACTTGAATTTTGAGGACTCCTTCCCCCTCTCCTTTGTGGCCCTGGCTGACCCCTCTGACAAGCAGAAGCAAAGGCGGGAAGACGCCCCAGGCTGACAGTAACATGTCTGTCAGTGAGCTCACATTAACAGCAATTTGCAAAGGAACACCTCCCACTGGCTGATTGCAGGATTGTTATTCCTGGTCCTGTACTGTCACTTTTTAAACATGCTCGCCATCTCGTGGCCACTTTCAATATTGCATTTGAAGGATTTATCATAGGTTAATCTGCCTTGCAAATCATTCGCTCATTAATTCAAGAAGGACTTTTTGAACCCCTGATATCTTAGGCACTTGCACAGAAAAAAATAAACTGATAAAAGTAAAGAATAATAAATTCCTAAAAGTATTGTTGTAATTATTATGTGTTGCACTTTAAAATTCAGTAGCCAAGCTGGTTATTGCCATGTTTCGAGATGAGCTTCTACCTCACTCATTGTCCCTTCTGCCCAGCATGCTGTCACTGCTCAGCACGCACAGAGCTAGGCAGGTCCTGTTATATGACAAGTCACCTAACATGTTTCCATTATAGTTGTGAGACATCTAAGAAAGGGAATGGAGAGTGTATCTTACAGACCTAGATTTACATGAGTAATATCTGGCACAGGAAAAAATTCAAGGAAAAAAATTAAAATCATCTTTAATTCTATCACACAGAGATAATTATCCTGTGTAACATTTTAATATATATCATCCATATTTTTATCCATATGTTACATAATAGTATAGTATGCATGCTATTTTTAAACCTCCTCTTTAAAAAATATTAATGCCTCTTTCCTATTCACCTCTGAATCTTTAACGCCAGGAACACAATCTGGCACACAAGGGGTTCTCTGCAAATACTTGTGAAAGGAATGATTGAATGGAAATAAACCAGTCTACTTGATTGCCATTAACGTCAACATAATATTCCATTCTTAGGATAGTTCATATACATCTAACTAATCTACTCTTGTCTGATATTATGATTTTTTTCTCTTTTTACTGTGAACAAAACTATGAGCAAATGTGGTGGACTTTGTAAGTTTCACTAGATAGTAGCATGGTGGAGAAGTCCCTTGGTCAACCTTGGGATTTCAAGACCAGCCAGAGTAATGGTGGCAACCACTTCTTAAATAAAATCCAAGTTCTACACAGAGGATTGCAGGCTCCTGAAAATTGTAGCAATCAAAGCAAAACCAAAGTGATGTCATCTTGATCAGAACTCTAAATCCATGATTTTCAAGCCTATCTGCAAATTAGAATTACCCGGAGAGGTTATAGAACTGGGGATGCCTGGGTCTCGTGCCTCAGAGATTCTTAGTTTAATTGGTCTGCGTGGCTCTCACCCACAGGTATTTTCCAGAACTTCTGGGTAATTCTAATGTGTAGCCAAGACAGAGAAACTCTGCTACAAATGGAATTATCCACAGTGTTCATGTCAAGAGACCTCATGAGAGTACTTCTTTCCTAGTAAGAAAACCTTCTTTGAATGTGTGTGGCTGGAGATAAATACATAATGCTACGTGTATGGTAGCTTCTCAGTTACAGTGCTGCAAGGGCTGCACCCTTGTGCTGATTAGAACCCTTCAAACCTGTTTTAGGGGATTAAGAACAGAATTAGTGCAAGTAGAATGAATACCTAGTAGATAACATGCCAATACAGAAATGACTTTATACACATCAATCAAATCCTCGTGTACATAAAGACATGAGCTACACATCACCATTGTAATATAATAAACCTATTAGCAGGCATTACCCTTGTAACCCGACAAGAGTATTAGAGTTGGCTTCAGTTGTAGAGTGGATGACTTGGGAACTGCAGGCGTGTATTGTAATCAACTTAGTGCCACTTGGTAGATTGGTTAGGGAGTGTCTCCTCTCAGATCCTTTAGAAACAGAGACCACATATTTCTTTGACAATTCCCTGAGCATGATCACTGTTTGCTTGCATTTTGAGCTTTTCAGATATCTGAGCTCACACTCTCAATGGAGCATGCCCAGATTACTTACCCCCCATCCCACCCTAAGGTATAGTTAAGTGCTTCACAGGGAACGAAAATGCCAGACTGTCCCTTAGGACAGAAAACCGGCTGGGCCATTGGATGTAGCCTCTGCTCCCTGGGTGATTCTAGTTAAAAATAAAAGTAAACAACAGAGAAACATTCTTCAGTGCTGAAAGCTGTTCTAAACATATTTCTTTAGGGAATAAAATGTCTCATTTTAAAAACTGCAGTGAACTGACGGTTTCTTAGACGTTTTTCTTCCCACACAATTGGTTTTGATCTGTGCAGTTCCTTCTCACCTTTTAAGTAGCATTCCTATAGTTTTCAGAGGGTCTGGGAGTCTCCCCAGGGAACTGCAAAGGTCGGTTTTCTATCTCCAATGTGCTGAGGGTAGAATGCAAACTAAAGTAGCTGGACATTACTGTCACGACCAAGTCCACCTCAGTCTGGTCACTTGGGTCAATGGCAGATGTAGAAAATTGGACTGATACTAAAGGTGAGATGATCCTATACTTTCTTCTTAAAGGGGCCATTTCAAAAACCTACATCGAGTTGAACTAATAATAAGAGTCACTTCCAGCCTTGGTTTCTGTCCCTTTGCTACATCGTGGACATGGAAAACATTTCACAGCCTTGTCTCTCATTTCCACTTCCTCGCTGTGTGAAGAGCTTTAGCGGCATCTGTGCCATTCCGTGAAGTGAAGTCCTGTAGAAAACACCCCTTCTTGCAGTGCAAGAGGCTGATCCTTGGACTTAAAGCCAACCCCACCTTGATCGGCAGCCGTCTCCACCTGCGCCGGCTCTTCCAGGAGCTCTCTCTGGCTCTCATCATTCCCCTCCACCTACTAGCTTTTCCCGTGGGCATTCCACTTCCCCTGTTCCTCTAGAGAAAAATTGAAGCCTCCATCCCTCCTGCATCCTCTTGTTATTGCCACACGCCCTCCCCACAGGACACGCAGACCTCACCACTTCACATCGTTCACTGCCTTTTTCATTTATATCCTCAGTCTGGCTTCAGCCTCTACCGTTCCACTAAAACCTCTCCAACCGAAGTAACCCACTGTGTCTTTGTTTCAACATGTCGTGGCCACTCTGTCATTTTTACTCTGCTGGACCTTGGGGGCTGCACTTAGCACTGTGAACACTCTTTTCTTGACAGGCTATTTTTTTCTTACTTCAGGCCACTGCATTCTCTTGGGTTGTTTTTGTCTTCTATCTGGCTGCCCTTTTTTGCTACCTCTACCTCTTTCTACTGCCCTAAATCTTGCGGTGACACACTATCCTGCCCACTCCCTTCCTATCTTTTCCCGGAAGGTTCTGGGTCAGTGGGTCTCTCCACTCCCACATCTCCAAATACCAGCAGTGAGCTGATGACTCCCAAACACAGCATCCATGATCTCTCTCCTGACTCCTAAACCCACATATTCAACAGACCACATGTGTCCCCCCCTCACCTTCAACTCGCCCTCAGCCTACTTCTCACCCCTAGTCTCTGTCTCCACAGCAGGTAACCCCAAGAGCCCACTGGCCAAGCCAGAAACCTGGCAAACATCCTTCACGATCAAACCACCATCTCCTGCCAGGTCCTGAATGGCACAGCCACTTCTTTCCCTCTTCACCACTGCTGCTTTTGATCCAGGCCACTGGAATTTTCTCACACAGGGACCACACTGTCTCACACTGGAACCACTTTGGCTACCTCCTGGTAGGGCACACTGCTTCAGTCTTTCTGATTCAGTCTTCAGAATACTTTCTTTCTCTCTCTCTCTCTCTCTCTCTCTTTCTCCAGCAAGAGCAAGCTATCCTTGTTATAAAGACCTTCTCATTGCTTTCAGTATGCAGATTCCCTAGCTTATGCTCTAGGAGCTTCTCTACGGTCTCCCACCTGCTGGCCTTTGCAGCCTTCCATCACCCAGGCCCCTTGCACTTGACCACAGCCACCACCGTCAGGCCCCTTGCACTTGACCACAGCCACCACCGTCCTCCATACTTGCAGTTCCACCAATTTGCCATGCCTGGTCTCACCCCATGCCCTTTGCATATACTGTTCCCTGGGCCTAACCTGTGCCCCATCAGGGGTGGCTCCTCCCACTGCTGTCCTACACGTCCTCATGTACAGTCTCCCTAGTAAAGCTTCCCTTGGTCCCCAGTGGCTGTGGCAGGGGCCTCCTTGCAGACTCTCAGAGCACCTGTGTGTACTGTCATCTCGTCACTTCCTCCGCTTAGCACTCTGAAATTGCTTGTTTGTCTGTGTCTAGCCCACTTGAAGACTATAAAATCATTTTCTTGTAGTAGGGGCTGAACCTTCCTTATCATTTGCCCACATCTGTCACATGCCTGACACACAGGGATCAAAAAACATTAATTGGATAGCTGTAATCTGATTTTACTTTCCTAGTGTTATGGGGAATAGTAATGGGAATGATCATTTTAAAGACACTAAGATAATAAAAGCACCCCCAAAAGAAAGATGGCATACCCTCTACCTGTTACTCTAGTTAACACAATTTTTAGCCTTATCAGTATGCTATAAACTGTTAAAATAGCCTAGCCAATATGATTCATTTAATTATCCTAGCGAATAAAACTATAACAAAAACATGTGTCTCTATGTAGACACTTGCAAGTGTTTATAAGATTCAGACACTAAAGCAACCAAGCAGCTGGTAACAAAAGAGGCAAAGCTACTCTGTCCTGGTACTGGGGTCAACGCGTGTTTGCCTGCGCCCTCTTCTGGGTTAACTGAGAATAGCTTCGGTGCTAAAAGGATTCCATAGGGAATGATTGCTCAGGATAAACCCAGCCGTGTGGCTGCAAGTTCAGATCAACTAAGACTTTCTCAATAAGAATGAATAGTTGAAAATCCAGGGAAGAATGTGAATGATGTTACCAATGATCAGGAAACTGCTGTTTCCCAGTGTGGCGTGAGCTCACTGTGCAGGAGGCCCCACGCCCAGGTGTGTGCTCCATCTGTTCACCTTAGGCTGAAAGGGGTGGACAAACTGTGTGGTCACCCTGATCAATTGCCCCTGGGGACGCAGTCCACCCCCTCTGCCACCAGTGTTTCCTGTCCTCACAGACAAAAGAACATAGGGATAGCCTCTGCCTAGCAGATGCCCTCTAAAACATATTTGCCAGATTTATCATGTATTTAGCAAAGATCTTACTTTGTCTGATAACCCCATCTCTGACGTACCCCATTACACTACCTCTGGTGCCCTCAAGTGGCTTTACTTCTTCAACCTACTTGATTTTTCCTCTTAAAGTTTATTAGTCTCTTTTCTTATTATTATTTGAGATTAACATGAGGGTGTAAATGATTATGTTACATGGTTTGCATTTGTTAGCTAAGTCCCTATTGTAGTTATGTCCCACACCCAGGAGGTGTGCCATATACCCTGACATTGTGCCCAGTAGGTGGGAGCGTCCTGATCCCCTTCCTCTCCCCCTCCTGCAACTTGAACTGAGTTGAGTTTTTCTCTTATGTGGGCAGGTATTAGTTCATCTACTGGCTTCGTATTAGTATTGAGTACATTGGATACTTGCTTTTTCATTCTTAGTACACTTTACCAAGAAGAATGTGTTTTCTATTTTAATATAAAAGATATAAAGTCTCTATCTTTTTTATACTTGAGCAGTGTTCTGTGGTATACATACACCACAGTATATTAATTCATTCATGGGTTGATAGGCACTTGGGTTTTTCCACATCTCGGTAATTTATTAGCCTCTTAAATTGGTTGAACTTTACTTTTCTTTCTTTATTTTTTACTAATCTTAATCCCTCCCCCTACCTTGTTCTTAGTTTTACTTTCTATTATTTTTAATACTTCCTTTTAGCCTTTTTTTTTTTTGAAACAGAGTCTCACTATGTCACCCTCAGTACAGTGCTGTGGCGTCACAGCTCACAGCAACCTCAAACTCTTGGGCTGAAGTGATTCTCTTGCCTCAGCCTCCCAAGTAGCGTGGACTACAAGTGCCCACCACACACCTGGCTATTTTTTGTTGTAGTTACCATCATTTAGCTGGCCTGGGCCAGGTTAGCTCATTTTTCTAAGCTCATCATTTTAATCTTGTGATTTATTAGTACGTTCATCTTACTTTAGTCCTTCTCTTCTTGGGGCTTCAAATTTCCTGGTCTCTTCTATTACTTGTTAATTTTGCATTATCTTTGCTTATAATAATGTTTTACCAAGTTTTCTGTTAAAGCCCAATTTCAATGATTGACTCATATGTATGAATGATTCTTTGCCTCATTCTTACTTTATCTACTTTGCACTGATCCTTCCTAATTCTTGTGTGTGTGCAGTTTTCATTTTAACTTGATGTTTAACTTGCCCTTTAAGCCTCTTCTGCTTCATTTTTTTTCTTTTCTTATTCAGACAAATAGTGTCTTCTATTTTTTCTTATTTTACAAAGGGGAACTCAGGAAGCATGCTGACAAAGGGGACAATCAGAAAGCTGACCTGCACTTACTTGGCAGGGGAGAACACAGTGTGTTTTCCTTGCATGGAGCACTCCCGGGGGAGAGGGTTAAGGGCCAGGCCCGGTCCAGCTGTTCTTCACCTGGTTTCTTTTTGAGTAAAGAAAGCAAGAATGTCCAGTGAGGAAGTGAGACAAGTTGTGGGATCTTGGAGGCTAATGAGGATCCGTTTTCTCCTTAAAAGAGTTATTGTGCAATAGTATCTCTACATCTGTATCAAAAACATTATCATAGGCAGTTTCTGCATAGACAACTGTTTCTTGGCTTTCATTGTAAGTGAAGAAAGTTGAAGAGACCTGAGAACAAGAAGCTCCCCGTAATCCTCCCCCAAGGATGGTAATGGGTTTTTCAAAAGCTAATGCAATGAAAGAAAAAGAAAGAAGAGGAAAAAAGAAAAGGAAACTTCGAGAGTTTTTTCTATCAACCTTTTTAATGTATGGCCTAAGAGAGAAGGAGAGTCAGTGGCCTTAGCCAGGCTCAGGTCACTGACTCTGGGGTCCACGCTTCAAGGCACTGGCTCTCAACACAGGGGGAGAGGCAGCATTGTGCTCTCTGGGACACGTGGCAATGTCTGGAGACATTCTGGTTGTCATAACTTGGGAGGTGAAGGAGGTTGATACTGTCATCTGTCACCTGATAGATATAGCCAGGGTGCTGCCTGGCATCCTGGAATGCACAGGAGAGCCCCACACAGCAAAAAAACCATCCAGCCCAGGACGCCAACAGAAGTGCCATGAGAAGCCCTGCTGGGTGAGTGTCCCGCTGGCTCCTTCTCCCCTTACACTGCCCATCACTTCTGTGGAAAGCCCTCTTCCCCAGCACCCCGTCAGCTCTGTAACCCACTGCAGCCCAGTTCATCTCTCTGCTATCATTTTTCTCCACGTCTTCCCCAGACTGAGGGGTGGCGACCTGGATTTCCTCCTTTCCACATTCCCTTTCTGTCTCTTAAAGAATCCTTCTGTCGGCTTGGCGCCTGTAGCTAAAGCGGCTAAGGCACCAGCCACATACAGCTAAGGTGGCGGGTTCGAATCCAGCCCAACCCGCCAAACAACAATGATGGCTACAACCAAAAAATAGCCGGGTGTTGTGGCAGGCACCTGTGGTCCCAGCTACTTGAAAGGCTGAGGCAGGAGACTCGCTTGAGCCCAGGAGTTGGAGGTTGCTGTGAGCAGTGAAGCCATGGCACTCTATCCAGGGTGGCAGCTTGAGGCTCTGTCTCAAAAAAAAAAAAAAAAAAAAGAATCCTTCTGTCAATCAGCCTGAGGAAACTGGGGATTCTCTCACTAGGCTCTCAAAGCACGATGAGAACACTATGCCTGTTCTCACTTGAGCTGGATAAACCTGCCCTGCTCATGTCCACAAGTCATTTAACCAGCAGCCAAGTCCCCACAGAACACTCAGCCTCCTCAGGGCACGGACGCCATCTATCTAGAGCCCGGAGGCTCCCTGTCCCTGCCTTCCTCCGCCAGCTCTGAATATCCTGGGGGGCTCTCTTAACTTCCATGTTTGAGGTGAAGGGAAGCAGACACCTGCAGGGGAGGTGTCAGGCGTGGTGATGAGGAATGAGGGGCCTGCTGTCAGACCACCTGCCTTCAACCCCTAGTTGGGCCGCACACCACCTATGAGATGTGGCATCTTCCTTACCAGCTGTGCTGAGTTTCCTCATTCATAAAGTGGGGATACTGTCAAGGACTCTTGTGAGACTTAAATGAGTAAGGATAAGGGGAGCACTTTGTAAGGCACAAGGCACTTCCCAGTAAGGGGTGAATATTATTATTGGGAACAGAGCCTAAAGTGGTAGCCAAGACATGGGAGTTCTCATCCCCCGTCCCACCTCCTATGTACATCGTCGGTATTACAAATGTATTGCACAGATGGTCAGGGTGGCCAAAGGTCACCTCTCTCCAAGGTTAAATAAAAAGCTAAACAAATTGCCCTTCCTTGCAAGGGTAACGGGACTGGCTCCCCCCGACTCTACCCTGGTTCTGTTTCCTCTTTCCTGTTTAAAAACGAGCACACCGTGGAGGACTCCCCCAAGCCTGTCCACTGGTTTCTCCCTGTCCCTGCCCCAGAGGGGTTTGTGGCCTTTTCCCTAACAGCTCGGTGTTTGACTCTTATGAAGCACAAGCAAAATGGGACTTTAATTATTTTATTAAAGATAAGAAATACAGGATGGGTGAGATGACTTACACCTGTAATCTCGGCACTTTGGAAGCCTGAGGTGGGAAGATCACTTGAGCCCAGGAGTTGAAGACCAGCCTGAGCAACATAGGGAGACCCCACCTCTACAAAAAAGGAAAAGAAAGATTAGCCAGGCGTGGTGGCGTGGTTGCCTAGAGTCCCAGCTACTCTGACCCTGAGGCAGGAGGATCACTTGAGCCCAGGAGTTCCAGGTTGCTGTGAGCTCTGAGTGACGCCACTGCACTCTAGCCTGGGCAACAAAGCAAGACCTGTCTCAAGATGCAAACAAAAATGATAAGAAATATGGCATACTCTTAAGGTCTCGTGAAACAAAGTAGTTTTTAAAATGGCATCTATAGTTTTATTTTTCCATGAGCTGAGTTTGTAAATACCTGTAAAGTCTGAGGTACATTCGGAGAGATTTCAGCCTGTTAACATTTCCAAACACTTCTAAATGGGTCAAGAATACAGAAATCTCTGGATTTTTAATTTCTTCTTATTTAACATCTTTTTGAAAAGGTCATGGCCTTAAAACTTCTAAAACAAAATATGCTTATAACTTTTCAATATATGTTTTCAAATGGAGAATGTGCTTGTTATTTTAACAGAAAACCTACAACTCTCCTAAGATTTAGGGCACCATCAAGCTATTCTTTTCATATTCCCAAGCATCTAACACAGCATTTGAATCAGAGAAGACATTTCATTGATGTTTATTTATTTTTTATTTTTTATTTTTTGAGACGGAGCCTCAAGCTATCCCCCTGGGTAGAGTGCCATGGCATCACAGCTCATAGCAACCTCCAACTCCTGGGCTCAAGCAAGTCTCCTGCCTCCACCTCCCAAGTAGCTGGAACCACAGGCGCCCGCCACAACGCCCGGCCATTTTTTGGTTGCAGCCATCATTGTTGTTTGGCGGGCCCAGGCTGGGGATT
>CAUYQV010158676.1:0-12278 GCA_963574575.1 Galagoides demidoff | reverse complement strand
TGAGTAGAATATGAACGTTTTAACACAATAACTAAGAAAATTACGTGAAGGCTATGTTAATCAGTTTGATGGAAGTGTTTCAGATTGTTTGTGAAAACACCACACTGTACCCCAGAAGTGCATTAATGTACACAGTTACTGGCTCGGCGCCTGTGGCTCAATCGGCTAAGGCGCCAGCCACATACATCTAAGGTGGCGGGTTTGGATCCCCAGCCCGGGCCTGCCAAACAACAATGATGGCTGCAACCAAAAAATGGCCGGGCGTTGTGGCGGGCGCCTGTGGTCCCAGCTACTTGGGAGGCGGAGGCAGGAGACTCTCTTGAGCCCAGGAGTTGGAAGTTGCTATGAGCTGTGATGCCATGGCACTCTACCCAGGGGGATAGCTTGAGGCTCCCTCTCAAAAAAAATAAAATAAATAAAATAAATAAATAAAAGTTAGGGGAAATCTTGCCCAGTGTGGTTGTAAATGAACCTACCATTTTAGAAGATAGTTTTGCAGGAGCTATGAAAATTTTAAATGTTCATCTCCTATACTCCAGCCATTAACTTTCTCTTTAGCTACCTAGAACTCATGATCCACATCAATTCTCTGCCTGCTTCTCTTTGGAGGTGATTTGGAGCACTTGTGTCCATTTTCATTTCAGTCACTTTGACTGCTCTGAGTTTAGAATGGCAAAGCTTTTGTTCCAATGGTAACATTGGAAACAGCAAAAATTTTAGCAATGGACATTAATAAAGACAATCACATCCCATTTTTAATTACTATATCAGCATGAAAATGTATCTTTTGTGAAGCATTGTTTTATAAAAATAGACTAGTATAAATATCTTGTGTGTTTGTTCCTAGAATTTAAACCAGAATCCAAGGACACTTTTGCCAAAGTTTTATGGACTGTACTGCATGCAGTCAGGGGGCATTAACATCAGGATCGTGGTGATGAACAACGTTCTGCCACGCTTCATGAGGATGCACTTTACCTACGACTTGAAAGGTTCAACGTATAAGCGAAGAGCATCCCGAAAAGAGAGAGAGAAATCCAACCCCACGTTTAAAGACTTAGATTTCCTGCAAGACATGCATGAAGGGTTGTATTTTGATACAGAAACGTACAATGCACTTATGAAAACACTTCAGAGAGACTGCCGGGTAAGGATGTATCACTGCTGTGATTTCCTTAGAAACGTCATCCGTGATCACGTATGCTTTAACTGTCCCTTATCCAAAGTATAGAAATAAGAAATGTCCAAAATGGGTGGATGGGATCTCATCTTTCCCACTCCTAGGGCTAAGCCATGCTTCCTTGATATTGAAAGAATTTGGTGGATCATAAGGGAATTATCTAGAGTCTCTTAACTCTCTGATGGTTTTATTAATAAGCTAAGTCATCTTTTCTTTGGTAAAAGGAAACAAGAAAGCCTTGTTTTCTTTTCTGGCTCTCCTGTGGGGAAGATAGTTCAACTAGGAAGAAATAGAATTTAGGTTTAATGCAGTGATCAGCAATAAAACCCATATACAAATCTTCAAGGAAGTAAGACTTCAACGAGGGAAACAAGTTTAGAGAAAATGTACTTGAGTTTAATAAACGGTTCTCTGGAAATCCATGATGTGAACAGCACACTTGCTGAAATCGTTTTATACAATCTGAATAACAGGCAATCAGGAATGGGGCTTGCCACAGAGCCAAGGCCATTCCATGCAAACTTAGCTGCAATCATTTTTAAAAGTGAGGAAGAATTCCCCCCAGCCTATAATGCTTTAAAACAAATAACCAAGGCTAAAACCAGGGAAGATTTTTATCTCACTGCGAATAAAAATTTTTTTTAGAGAAAAAGATAAAAATTAAATTCTAACGGCTTCTGAAGGATACTGGTCACTTCACAAATCCCCAGAAATATTATTTTCTGGCCCAGATGAGCATGGGAGAACCATCCAGACTTCTCAGCGAAGTTGGGCGTAGTGGAGGAGGACAGAAAGCAGGGTGGCATGGGGGTGGGCCCTGGCCAGTGCAGGGCTTCCTGGGGTTTAGTTAGGAGGCCTGGTCACTGGGATGTCCCTTAGTCTAGGCTGTGGTTTTTCTGGGTCTTCTGTGAACCTGGACAAATGACACCTGTTGTTGTGGGGAGGGGACATGTCTCTGCCAGACCTGAACTCACTTGAAGATGAAGACAGTCTGACCATCCCCTGTATAAGCTGGGGAATCCTTCCTGAGGAACACGGTCCTGCTGTTTGGGGCTTTCTTTGTTCTACCTATCTACAACACGTACCATCATGTGTGAAAATGTGTCTTTGGACTGGTTTTCTCCACTGACAGAGATGGTACCTGCCAGCTCCTCTTTATTGAATGCTGACAGCCTGCCAGGCTAGTCTGAGAGTTTTTAAGTCATCATTTCATTTCGTTCTCTCAGCGACCCTTTGAAATCAGAACTATTCTCCCATTTTAATGGCTGAAGAATTCTCTCCTTCAAGGAGTTCAGAAACCTGTCTAGCATCACTTAGCAAGTCAGTGACAGAGCCTACATCTGTTTGAGTGCAAAGCGCGTCATCTAAAACTGAAATTTAAAGATTGACTCTGAAGATTTGTTAAAATTATCTTTATTATCTTTTCAGAATTCAAGGAAGGAACAGTGGGAATCAAGCCAAAAAAAAAAAATATATATATATATATATGTCCCGCAGAGCTATTCAGATATCTCAGCAGATTTGAGTGATTCATGTTTTTCTTTAAAAAAAGAAAAGAAAAACAAAACAAATCACACACATTTTAGTAGAAATGTTTCTCCTGTGTTTTTTCTTACCCTTACAGGATGTGGGTGAAAAGTGCCTCTCAGTTCCCCAGAGTATGGTAGGAGCCTCTCCACTTTAGATTTGCTTTCTCTGTGTGTGTGTGTGTGGTGTACACATGCTTCTTGCCTCTTTGCTATGGAAAGCCCTTTTCTCCCATCTTCCTAATCACATGATTCTATGCCAGGAAAAAAAAAGGTCAAATGTAAAAACGCCGTTGCACAGGCTCTGCTTACTGTTTCCCGAGTTCAGTACTGAGAGACCGAGGTCCCAAACGACTTGTCATCAGGAGTGAGACCCTGGAGGTTGCCTTTGTATTTTTTATCTTTTGGCAGACTTGTTGCTCTGAGAAACAGAAAGGTTAGTGTAAAGGTGTCCTGAGGCCACCTCCTTGTCGCTCTGAGCATTGGGTGTTACCCAAGACACAGATCCCGGACCGTCTTTAAATTGCACACATTTGCCTTCAGAAAGGCTCTTCCAGGCCTTGTTTGGGAGCGTGTAAATGCCAGGTGATGGGGGAACCCAGCTCCCTTCTCTGCTCTGCCCTGACCATGACCATGTCCTCTGTGATCTGGAGTTGACAACTGGTTGTCTGAGCAGAGCTGCTGTGAGCAAGACGTGTGTCTGCACTTGCTTGATATTTAGAAGTCATGGGCCTCTTTGCAAACCAGATGAATGTTATGAACCGTCCTCCCAGCAAAATGACCATTCATGCAGTGTTCATGAATCCCTTAGAGTTCATCCTCCCTCCCCTGTCCATCCTTCCCCCTTCCTGAGGTCACCTCTCTTTCTTCATGACATCCTCTGAAGGGCCAGCTTCTTAGATGGCTGAAATAGGCTGTGTGGTTGGCATTGCTGAGCTTCAGTGCTAGCCAAGGGGCTGTTGGGATCCAAGGAGGCTGCAAGGTCACCCCTGACTGGTGCAGCACCAAACCATCAGGGATCTCTGCTGTTAAAATCCCTCTGAGAGGCATGGCTGCTAAGGCTTTGGAAACAACCCAGCCAGGGAGATCTGTTACTGGGCAGCACCCCAGCCAGAGAAAGGGAAACTAGAGCTGGGTCAGGATATATCCTTTCTTTCACCTATCAGACACAGATTGCAAGCACATACGTGCCAAGCATGAGGTTAATGACTCCATTCTCAATCAGTTGCTATGCAGGGTATTGTGTACAATGACAGCATATTGTGAGGGTCGGAGTAGGGACACCATAGCTTGGTTTTGAAGAGTAAGAAGAGCTCTCTAGGAACGCAAAGCTGCAGCAGCAGCTTATTTCCAGGAGAGAGAACAGTATAAGCCAGGTGTGAACTAGCATGATGAGTTCCAGGAACGCTTGCAGTCTGGTGTTCCGCAGTTCGTAGAAGGGGAGAGCACGTGAGGCAGGAGAGGAAAGCAGCCAAGTGATGTCAGAAGACCCCTTCTGATGGTGCTGGGGGCCTCTTGAGGGCTTAGAAATGGCAATTCCAGGAATCTCAGGCCTTTGGATTCTAGCTTTTCTGTTGTTCCCAGACAGAAACAATAAGCCTTATAAAGTCTATAAAGCGACCTCCCCTTGCTTCTTGCCCCCCATCTCTTCTTTCATATTTTGGCTTGACACTGGGGCTCCCAGGATCCACCTTCCCCTCACATTACTACTGGCTGGGGGATTCCGTGTGACACAGTGAGCTGCCTGACCCATGCTGCTCCCTGTTCCCTGAGGAGCCAGAGCTCTGCCTCTGTACTCTGCATCTGGGAAGACCTGGACAGCCTTGTCCTACCCTGACCCCTCCTGACAAAGCCATCTTCCACAGCCGCCATCACCATCCCTACAGCAGCTCTTGAGTCCCTCTGCCCAGCTTCCCAGCCCAGTGTTGGGCCTCTATGAATAAGGCTGTCCCTTGGGGTGGCTCGTACCATCCCAGACCAACTCCTTAAAGTAGCACGTTGGCCACTCAGAACTGTTCTAGAAAACTGATCTTGTTTTGTGCTTCCACCCTGCTGAGCCCAGTTCTCAGGCTTCAAACAAAGGGCTCTTTCTAAAAGCAGGGATCCAGACCTCCCCCAGCCCCACTCTGCTGTTCCCTGTCAGCCAGGCACGGGGAAGTGGATATGTGAATAATCTGTCCCCTTTCTTGAAGCATTTCCTGTCCCTCGGCCTCATCGTCTGTGTGCTTGTCATGGTAGCTATCCACATTCACAAGAGAATTTGGCCAGAAAGAGTGGAACAGGCTCAGCGCCTGTGGCTCAAGTGGCTAAGGCGCCAGCCACATACACCTAAGGTGGCGGGTACGAATACAGCGGGGCCTGCCAAACGACAATGACGGCTGCAACCAAGAAAAAAAAAAGCCAGGTGTTATGGCAGGTGCCTGTGGTCCCAGCTACTTGGGAGGCAGAGGTAGGAGACTCGCTTGAGCCCAGGAGTTGGAGGTTGCTATAAGCTGTGATGCCACAGCATTCTACCCAGGGGGACAGCTTGAGGCTCTGTCTCAAAAAAAAAAAAAAAAAAAAAAAAGTGGAGCAAAACTGAGCACCCCAAAAATCTACAGGTCACTTGCTATCAAACAGAGTAGGATGTATTCAAACCATGCCCTCCGATCCTCCACAACAGACAAGCTGAGGTGCCCATCCTGTTTGAGAACTGTTCTTTCCAGGTCCCCCATCCTCATCCTCCAAGCCTGTCTCTCTTCTCTCTTCTCTATACCAGGGAACATGAGCAGGGTGTAGCCGATTGCCCAAATCAGTGCTCTGAAGCTGCCCTTTCCTCCTTCCTCCCCATCTTTCTTGGCATGCAGTAAATCACCGTGCCCCATCCAGTCTGTCTCCCAGATAATTTGTCATGTAGGCAGAGTCACCACCTCAGTGAGTTTTGCTGTAGCCTCTTCACTAGTTTGTAGTATCACTGTCTTCCAGCACATCCCAGCTCTGCTGCTGGAGTGGCTTCTCATCAGACTTACAATCCTCTAGCCGAGGTCACTTACTGCCTTTGTGCTAATGCCTGGTGCTTCCTAGCTTGGAACTTGAAGAGCCTTCCTGATCTGGTCTTTGCTGCCATCTCCAGATGCCTCCTTCAGTTTCTCCCCGCCCTGCCCCAGCAGCCCCTGTTCTCCCTGTCTCCCTGGTCTTCCTGATGGATTACAGGTGCTCTCTGAAGGCTTTGGTCCTGCTGAGAATGCCTCACTCTGCTGGACCATTCTTCCCTCTTCTTACCCTGGTCCGCCCCTATGCTTCTCAGAACCTCGCAGGCATCAGTTCCTTTAAGATTACCAGGCTCGGCGCCTGTGGCTCAATCAGCTAAGGCGCCAGCCACGTACACCTAAGGTGGCGGGTTCGAATCCCCAGCCTGGGCCCGCCAAACAACAATGACAGCTGCAACCAAAAAATGGCTGCGCATTGTGGCAGGCACTTGTGGTCCCAGCTACTTGGGAGGCGGAGGCAGGAGACTCTCTTGAGCCCTGGAGTTGGAGGTTGCTATGAGCTATGATGCCATGGCACTCTACCCAAGGGGATAGCTTGAGGCTCCGTCTCAAAAAAAAAAAAAAAAAAAAAGACTACCGTGCTATGATTTGCCATGCATCCTGTGCTCACCTCTTTCATGGGATTTCATATACTGTGTTTTTTTCTACGTGTGGATTCTGGAACATGGAGACCAAGCCCTGCTCTGTCTTTACATCTCCATGCCTGGTTCTCAGTAGATACTTAGTAAATGTCTGTTAGAATACATACCTGAACAAGGGAATAATAAACTGATGAGGAACAGGGAAAGATTTAGGTACTCCTCCAAGGGCTCTGCCTTGGATGACTTTTGTGTATTTAGCTGGTTTTTTTTTTTTTTTAGTTTTGCCTTATTCTGGAGGAAGTATTCAGTTTCAATGCAATGCTTGCCAAATACAGCATTGAGAATTTATTTAATAAAGTAGATGATCTCTGTTTAAGTCCCCTGGGGTTATTTGAGAAACTGTACTGGTTGTCCTCCTATTAAGATTCATTTGTGTAACAGAAGTGTGTATTTCAGTTAGTTTTCCCATGGAAGCCATGTCATAAATGGTCATTAGACTTGAGTTTGTTAATACTGACCCCTGTCTTCTTTATGTGAGAGTGTCATTTCCCCCAGCCAGAGGAATTTGTAATTCCAGATTAATATGAGAGTACAAATGACTAAGTTACATTGCTTGTGTTTGTCAGGCAAAGTCCAAGTTGAACCCTTCACCAGGGGGTGTGCTGTATCCCCCTACATTGTACCCATTAGATGAAAGCTAGTTCCCCTCCCTCCTCTCCCTTCCCTTCCTCTTAAATGTGTGTTTTTCTTTTGTGTGATCATGCAGTTGTTTTTCTGCTTGTTTCATATTAGTATTGAGTACATCGGATACTTACTTTTCCATTCTTATGATACTTGACCAAAGAGAATGTTCCTCAACTCCATCCAGGTTAATTTAAAAGATGTAAAGTCACTATCTTTTTTATGGCTAAATAATATTCCATGGTATACATATACCACAGTTTATTAATCCATTCATGAGTGGATAGGCACTTGGGTTAATGCCACATTTTATTGATTGTGAATTGCAATAAACATTCTGGTGCAAATGTCCTATGGTAAAATGATTTTTTTCTTCTGGGTAGATACCTAGTAATGGGATTGTGAGATCAAATGCAAGGTCTATTTTAGCTTTTTGAGGATTCTCCAGACTTCTTTGCAAAGAGGTTGTATTAGTTTGCAATCCCACAGCATTGTAAAAGTGTTCCCTTCTCTCCATATCCACACCAGCATCTGCAGTTTGGTGAGTTTCCAGCTAGACTTAAAATGTCTCAAAGGCCATAGCTAATTCTCTTCAGCTGGAGTACTTAGCTTACTGTGTACACTCAGTACATGTTACAAGTATGTGATAAAAATCCTTGAAAATATATGTATTGAGGCCAGGCATAGTGGCTCACGTCTGTAATCCTAGCACTCTGAGAGGCCAAGGCAGGTGGATTACCTGAACTCATGAGTATGAGACTAGACTGAGCCAGAGCAAGATCTCAGCTCTAAAAATAGCCAGGCATTGTGAGGTGCTCCTGTAGTCTTAGTTATTCTGGAGGCTGAGGCAAAAGGATCACTTGAGCCCAAGGATTTGAGGTTGCTGTGAGCTATGATGCCAAGGCACTCTACTGAGGGTGAGAAAGTAAGAGTCTATCTCAAAGGAAAAAAAAAGAAAAGATATGTGTTAATTTTGAAAGACCAATTAGGAATTATTTGTATATTCATTTTTAATTCATTATGAATGTTCTTTGCCACAACTTCTCTAAGAAAAATCTAGAGTCCCATATCATTTTGTTTATTAAGTTGATAAATTATTATATCTGCACTATTTATTGCTAACTCTGAGAAATGGCACTGAGATAAACTATGTTAGTGAGAGTGTGTGTTTACAACCTAAATGTTTTTTAGACCATTAAGTGGGAGTCACATCAGAGACCGTCTATATAATTAATTATCCAAATGACTTATTTTACATTTATTATTATCATTTTCATTAAACAGCAGAGTTATTAATTTATAAAGAGTATGGAACCAATTTTCTTTTTTCACACAAATGACTATTACCATAAATATTAATAGGTTCTCAGCATTTAATGAAAGCAGTCTTAAGACTGCCAGAACTCTCTGATGTGCAAAGGGAATCTTTATATGTACGGTAAGCTCTAAATTTATAGATCAGATTATCAGCAATGGGTATGGGTTACAATATGGGTTATTTCCTATATAATACTCAGTTTAACCTCATGGTTTGTGCTTACCATCCAGCTGTAATTTTGTTCAGTATTATATTTTTTGCATTTTGTTCAGCCAGTTTATTTTCTCTTTGGATACTGATGGCCTTCCCAGTTATCAGAGAGGAAAAGGTGCTTCAGACCTAGTAGAAAAGATGTGGACCTTTAGTGAGGACTATGCTAGAATTTAATGCTTTTTATCAATAAGGAATTTTATTTTCTTTATTTTTAGATTTTAACCAAAACATGAAAGGGTTCAGACACAGTGAGCCCACACTCCTAAGATTCCATATAAAAGAAAGTACAGATAAATTCATTATCTTTCACAGTATGTTTTACAAACACTGTAATCATATAACATATTTCATTTGCTCCATTGTTTTGATTTATGAGTTTTGCTATTTCTACTATTAATTATTTTGGTAGCACGGCACTATAAGAATAAAGCAGAGTCAAAGTTGGGGAACACATAAATAAAACCAACTCATAGAATTAGACATCATTTGAGCTGGAAGGCAGCCTAAGAGTTCTGGGAAACAGTAGAACATGTCTTCCTGTATCTGAGGAAAAAATGATTTTGGACTTACCTAGCCAAGCCAGGTTTTCTTGTGAGAATAAAAATGAAGACGTTATCCTATATGCAAAGACATTTTAAATTTTTCTACTTATAAATCCCTTTTTTCTTCACTTTTTATTTTGAGAGTAATTGTAGATTCCCTTGCAGTTGGAAACAATAACCCAGAGAGAGCTCATATACCCTTCACCCAGTTTCCCCCAATGCTAGTAGCATCCTGCATGACCTTAAGTACTTATGGTAGCCATAGTACCTCCTTCCTGCATGACCCCTCCCTAATCCCGTGCAACCATCTGTCTGTTTTTCATCACTATAATTGTCATTTGTCACTTCAAGAAGACTGTATAAATGAATCATACAGGATCTGCCCCTGATACTGGCTTCTTTTCACTCAGTATAATTAATGCCTTTGAGATCCATCCAACTTATTGCCTACGTCAATAGTTTGCTGAGCGATGTATCTTGATGTGGATATACCACAGTTTAACATTCCCTCATTGAAGAACCGATGACTTTTTTCCTGGTTTTTGAGGGTTAAAAATAAAGCTGTTATGGCCATTTGTATACTGGTTTTTGTATGAGCATAAGTTTTCTTTTCTCTGAGATCAATGCCTGTGTGCAATTTCTGCGCCATACAGTAAGTGCATATGTGTTTTGTAAGAGGCCACCACACTCTTCTCTGGAGTGGGTGCACCACTTTCCATGCCCACCAGCAGTGTACGAGTAATCCATTTCTCCTCCTCCTTGCCAGTGCTCGCTGTTATCATGAGTTTTGTTTTGTTTTGGTTTTATTTTAGCTATTCCGATAGGTGTGGGTTTCAGTCTCTCGCTAAAACACTACTTGGGCATATATTCCAGAAAAGCAAAAGCTAAACCCAACAAAGAAGTGGTTGGGGAAAGAGGAAAGGAGGAAAGAGTGGTCACAGGGAAACAGAGAACCTTACGGTGAAGTCTGGTGACTGATACTGGGTCTGGTAGACTAAATGTGAATGACAGGGATTCCTGAGAAGAGGCGTAAGGACAGGAGTTCTGCATGTATCTCTCTAGTAAGCACTTTTTATGAGGCTTTACATTCTCAGACCACTTCATCTAAAACTATTCTACAGCCATTGTTATTACTCCATTACATTGTAATTCCTTGATTACTTGTTTAATGCCTGCTACTAAAATCTCCCTATGAGAACAGGAGCCCCTGGGCTTTGTTTTCCCACTCCTCAGCCCACTTGACAATTCTTACACAGCAGATCTTTGCTGTTGGTTTCCTGATGAATCCTAGGCCACGACAACAAATATTTTTGAAACAATAGTGAAACTTACCTAATCAATAAACTTGATAAAAACGGGTTTGGGTAAAAAGGTACACGTGGTTTGTCATGAAAGAGACTCAAAGTAAATCATGTCAGCCATGTGAATTTGTGGATAATTGTTGGAAGTGAATTTATATTGGTCATCTGCCAAGGTCTGTTAGTGGCTGGTAAATTGCAGTTCTGTTACCTCTTCATTTATTTAGGTGGTGAGTAGGGTCCCACGTGAGACTGGGATCTGTTCATGAGTCTTGGAAGGGAGCTGACTAGTTTGCCCAGCCTCTTGCACTTCCCACAGTTTAGCTCCACAGCAGGTGGGTAACAGAAAGGAGCTCCCCCGCTGGCGAGTAACTGAAGGGACACAGTGGCAATGCCAGAGAGTGGCAGGGCAGCAACAAAAATCAAAATACTCTTACGTTGTTGTTCACGACTGACTTTCTACTAAGTGAAAGTCCTTACCTAAATTCGAGCCAGACAAGTAATTCCAAATATTTTGCAAAACCATCTATTCCAGTTTTGGGTGGAGGAAAGGTACCATCTTTGATATAACCCGTAGACATCAAAGTAGCTTAACACTTAAAATACATCGTATGTCATATACAATCATTAATAACCCATACACAATACAATATATAATTCATGATTTCATGGGCAGAAAGGACACACTTCAGAGGCTCAGTTTTTCCATGGGTCAGTTCATGTAACATCTGTTGTGGATTTGCGAAGAGCCAGGTAGTCGAGTACAGGTAGAGTCTCCCATTAACTCTCGTGCCAGCCCTGTGAAGTGTGAGCTGGATTCCCTTGTGACAGACAAAGAAGTGAATAGTCAGGAGAAGTTCAGCTGCCTCAGGTCCACAGAGCTGACCATGCTGGGTCCAGGATTTATTACCTAGGTCTCTCCGACTCCAGACCCATGTTCTTTCCTCTTTTCAGCTTGAAGGTATAATGGGGAAAATCCCTGAAGTGAAAGGGGAATAATAGTTATAATGCTAAGTAATAACACAGGCAGATACAGACCACAGGGGCTGAAGTGCCTGATGGCAGGTCCTCTAGCTCTCACATGGAGATGCTGGAGCCAGTGGTGTAGGAGTTAGGAAAAAGCCTCTATCAAAGTAGAGAACTCAGTTTAGACAGGATAATGAGTTAATGAAATCTCATAGCCTATTTCAAGGAGGGAGGAGAGAGGGACACAAGTGACGAAGGAACACAAAGTTAAATAATCCAAACATTTAATTTTGAACGTTTGATCAGAAACATAATCAAGCCCATTGACATTTGTCAACTGTTACCAGCAGGTGTGCATACGAGATCCTATCAACTTATTAATAAAAGCAAAACTTCCTTCTGAGCAATCTGATGGTTACAATCGGGTCAGTTTGTGTAACTTGTGGAAAAGGAGATCAGTGACTAGAAGGATGATGTTAAATACTGTGTGAGCAGCTTTGAGAATTCTCATCCACTACAAAAACTGAAAGAACATCAAGTCAGTAGTTTTTTTTTTTTTTAATGCTTAGTCCAAACCAAACAAAGTCTTACAAACATTTCTACAGAAAGAATGGAAATTAGAAACTGAAAGTAACCTCATTGGCCCTAAGGAGTAAACTCTTTTTCCTTTTCTTCCTAAAAGAAATATTACCTATCAAGATTAGAGAATTGAAGCGTTTCCTGGGTTTGCTGTTGTGATGTGTCTAGCTAGTTTTCATTTTAAGTACTTTGCCACACTGAAATTTAAATATATAATAAATCAAGTTAATGGAAGCTTAAGTCTTTAGGACTTATGAAAGAGAACAATGCTGTGTCTAATATATTAGGGTCTCCTGCTTTTGTGTGTAAAGAATTTGCCTGTCTTTGGCTAGGTCTGTAGTGACTCACATCCTAGCACTCTGGGA
>CAUYQV010158674.1:0-25111 GCA_963574575.1 Galagoides demidoff | reverse complement strand
CCAGCTACTTGGGAGGCTGAGGCAGGAGACTCACTTGAGCCCAGGAGTTGGAGGTTGCTATGAGCTGTGATGCCATGGCACTCTACCCAGGGGGATAGCTTGAGGCTCTGTCTCAAAAAAAAAAAAAAAAAAAAAGAATTTATGAGATTAGTTCCTTTATGCTCAAATTTTTTCTCATTCTTTCAAATTAACTCGATTATATTGCCAGATCCAAAAACAAATTAAAAACATTGGAAAACACACTTATTCCTAAAATATGTTAATTAAATAAATGTTCTTCTTTTCATTTCCTTGTTATGTTGTTTCAAAAGTTGCCTGCTAGAAAACATGTCTAAGTATCAGCTTGTCATTACAGTAACACATACTAAACCAGTATAAACCAATAGGTATCCCTGTGCAGTCTAGTCTAGTTTGAATTTTCTTTGTAAAATTATCACATTCAATCTCAAAAATAGCTTTTTCTTGAATTCAAGCCATATTATCACTTACAAAATAGCAGTTTGGAACAAATTTACATGCCTATGTATTTGTTTTAGAAAATAATAGACCTTTAACATTATTATCTCCACGATAAGAATATAAAGGTAATAACGTGGCATTTTCTGGGGTCATAGTCATTAACATTATACATAGTTTTGTTTTTAAATTATTTTAATAATTTAGTCTTTGGAAATTAAAGTCACAATGAAGTTTAAAATATGATACATACATATATATTTTTGAAGTTATTTTACTCATGATAGGAGTTCTGCATACTTGAAAAGAAACAAGCTTTATTCTTGAAATATGAATTCCTGAAAAGTCACCTTCAAAGGATATTAATCATGGCATTGATAAATATGTAACAGCTGTATTCTTAATATTTGTTTGCTATTAAGCATGAGAATATTTGCTCTTTCTGCACTGGTCCCCTGCATCTAAATAGCCCCAGGTGCAATACACGTGCTTACTAACTATTGTGGAAATAATAAAGTTTGGATTCATGAATAGGTGTCTAATGAAGATAATTAAGCACATTTTATAAATTTTCTCTTGACACACCTAGTTAATGCTCACAAGAGTAGTGTCACTAATATATGCAACTTTAAGACCAAGGTTTTTTATTCCATAGAAAGATTAAATTATTTAAAGTGAAATAGTCTTTTTTGTTGGCAAGTCTATTTTTGTCACAACCTTTCAATATACTTTCAGACGTCTTTAGAAATGCATTTAAAAAATAAGGTGCATGTGCTTTTTTGTTAAATTCAAAAGTAAAGTTTTTTTTTTTTTTCTCCTAAACTAGAATGCACATAAAGGTCATTGATTAAGAAGAAATAATGAAGTGTAGTAAGTCAAAATTTTTTATATTGAATTAAAGATGAATATATGTTAATAACACATTCATTAAACAGATACTTATTGAAATTTCAATATAGTGATTTATATAAGAGGTTCTGAATTTCCTTCCATAATATTTATTTTTCTCAAAGAATATAATGGCAACAGAATTAAATCAGTATTTATATGTGCAGAATATAATGGGGCACAGATTAAAGATGAAATGATTTTACATTGAAGGTAAAAATGACTTTTTAATATAGATTATTTGTTATTTTTATATACTGAGATAATACCGTAGCTACTCAAATATATACATTGTTTCTTTCATATTTGATGCAGCTGCGTGGCTTCCCAGAAGACAGGTCTGTTAAGCAATGAATTCACAGGTGGAGGCTGAAACAGAAATGTTTCTAATAACAATAGAACGTGTAGTTATTCAGTTTTTAGGTAAACAAATCAATAAAGACAAAAAATGATTTCCTTACTGTTTATCAAAACATTGGGTCCTGGATACAGAGGACTGGAGGAGAAGAAATTGGGGTGAATTATAAGTAAAGAATAACAGAAAGTTCTGATAATATATATTTTTCTCCTGACAAAAGTAAGCAGAAAACAATGTCAACAAAATCGAGCAAACAAAATGATAGAAAAAGAATTCACCACCAAGATACAGACATTGGAAGTGAATTATTATATGAAGCAATATATTCTAAGAAAATCACTAGGGTGTTTTCCTAGTGCTTAAAATCATGGATTCTGCTCCCATGGCCTGGGTTGAAGCAGCGCTCCAGTCCTGCAGGTGGCCTCAATTTACTCAGTCTCTCGGTGCGGTCTAGGAAATAAAACAGGTTGTGATACTTCACAGGCTCCATGTGCCCAATAGATGCTGCGTCGCTTAGCATAATGTCAAATGAAGGGAACTTCTAGAGAAGCATTAGCCATTATTTTTAGTATTATCGACAGATTAGAAGATAGCTATAAAACAGAATCTAAAAAAATCAGAGGAGACAGGTACCTAAGCTGCTTTTTAAAAGATCAAGTGTAAAGGAAGATGAGCGAATTTCCTTAAAAAAAGATTGAAAATGAACTGTAAATACAGATGCAGGGTTTAAATGGCTCTTAGCATATTAAAAAGTAGAATTGACACTGGGGATAATTGTATTTGTGTTGTTTTCCCAACGCAGAAGAAAGGATGGAGATAAAAATGAAGAGAAATGTAGGCGCTGTGCCCGGTAACGGAGAAGGGAAAATCAGACGCCGAGTGCGTCCGGGCTGTGGCTCCCAGGGCTTATCTGTGCAATTCCACTGTGTTTTTCTCCTCTTTGGTCCTCTGATAAAGGCATTTTTTTTTTTTTCTTTTCAAACAAACACCAGGCTAGAAAGTGGTTTATGAATCTGCAGGTTCAAGTTTTAGTCCATAGTGTAAGTTTTGCTGTACCAGGGATAAAATGTGCTTATGGTAGTGTGATCATTTTTTTTTTTTTTTTCATTTCAACAGCTTCACTGAAGTATAGTTGGTCTGCAAAAACTTTGCATCTTTACTGCATGAGTTTGGAATTTGGCCTTATGCAAAGTCCCATAATACTAAAGAAAGCTTCGGGGTGTTAGAGTGGCTTCTGCTGTTCCCACTTTTTTTCCCCTTAGAAGAGTTGCTGAAACTCTGTGTCTCAGTTACCTACCCTGGTGTCACTGGGGGTTATTGTGACTATCTGAAAGATTGCCAGAAAATTGAAATCAGGATAACATGTACAAATCACCAATGGAAAATAGTGTAAGCCATTGCTGTTATTCTTTTTTCATTAATAATTGAATTTGCTTTTGAATGTATTATGAATCAAAATATTTTACTAGCATATAGAAAATTAGATTGGTATGTGTTTATAATATAAACATATTCAGGATAGTAAACAATGGATATATATTTGTGTGAAACAGACTAAATAGTCTGGCTTTTAATTTCCGATTCTTTTACCTAAGGCATTACCTGGAACTATGAGTTACTAAATGACAATTTTTCCATACAGAAAATACATCAATATTTTGTATAAGATCTCTGTGTATATCTATTTATATTTTTATATCTAGAAATTTTTACATGTATGTATAGATCTCTAAATCTCCTAAAAATAATAAGCTATACTAGTGTGAGATACAATGGAGCTATATTAGTTTAGTGTGTAAATGTAGATGTGAATTTAGTTGAATAGGAAATAATACTGTACATTGTTTATCCTAACCGATAGGAGTATCAGTAATATTAATGGCTACTGAATTCTTTTCAGTTTCCCAATATAGCTTGTCAGTAATTTTTATACTTGGAAAACTACAGTGCCTTTAATGGGTCAATGAAGTCTTCTTTAATACCCTGCAACAGAAATATGTTAAATAGTTCCCCGGAGGCCTACCGATTAACATCCAGCTATAGTCAGTGTAAGTTTGCTCATTTGAAATTCCACCTCCATGAATTCTCTGAGCCTCCTCAACCCCATACATGCTGAGGAGTGATAATTCATGTTCATGATGCCACTGCTGAGGAGCTGGGAGAGTCCAATGCGCTTTCTGACTCTTTGAAGAAACAATAATATGTTCAGCAGAGTTGAGCACTGAGCTAATTTGATTATGCTCCAAGACTTTTCAAATGTCTAATCCTTATATTCTCCAGGGAATATAATTAACCAAGATTTCTCATATCCCTTATAGCATTTTAGGTAATTAAATTTACTGTATGGAGAATTAATTTGAACTCTGTGGATGGTGAACCCAAAGATCTTTTATTTAAAAAAAAAATACTCCTTGGGCAGTTTACTTAACTCGTGTTCTCCTTTTTCTTTTCATTTATAAAGTTACAATATTGATATGCAGGCTGCCGGGGGTCCGAGGTGCAGCAGTAACACGTAGGTTAGTTACTGCTATTCTTTCCATTCTACAGTATCTGTTCATTCTCTAACACTCGCTGACATGATGAGACGAGGAAGGCAGTGCGGTCCTCACATTATTTTTTAGCTAGTCTATGTTCGGATCTTGGTTTCATATTTATTAATTAAGCTCCTCAACCAAAGGAGATTTTTTTTTCATATCTAAAGTAAAATTGCAGAAATTCTATGACCTGTAAATATTACATTTCTGTATGTTAGGCGTTAGTAATGTATAACTGTGTATGTGATTTTTAATATAGCTTAAATCCTTGACTTAAACTAGTCCTAAGCCCTTGAACAATTTTCGAATGTGTATAATAAGGGTACATTGTAAAGTTTAAGTTCTATACATTATGCAAATATTAATAGCCTCAAAAGTGAATTCAGAAGTTTGTGGAACTAAAATGATAAAGTACGAATGTACAGAAAGAAAGGATCCCCATTTCTTTTGTACAGTCAGTGTCGTATCTATAATGAAAATCAGAAAGCATTATTTTTGTTATGGAGGAAAAAAAAACATGGTTTATTATCATTGAAATGCCATTTCTACTCATTATATTTTAAACAATGTAATCATTTTATGAAAAGTTGCTTATATGCTCAACAAATAATATACACACGGTTTTGATGGAGATAGTCATAAAATGGTCTGTAATTACTATTGTCTGATTTTAAGAAAACAAAATGCTTTTATTTTGTGATGAGTGTCAAGAAAGCACAGAATGAAAGTTTGTTTAGTTGAATATAACAATATGCAAAATGTTTCTGTTTTGAATATTGTTGACTTGTGAAAAAAATAATAAATTTTCCAGATGCAGATGTTCCTACAATTGGACAATTCTCAGTGAAAGGTGGTGAAGATTAAATCAAAATGTGTTAAAAATAGTCAAATTGTTTTCTTCATCTTCAGAGATACCTTCTCAGTCTTGAAAGGAGCTATAATTGTATATAGAATATGTATGGCTCTTTTTAATTTTATTACAATTTAGTGAAGGAAAGGGACGAAAAACTCAATATTAGATACTTGTCTTCTGATAACAGGTAAAGATGTCATTAAATCCAAACAATCATCATTCTACATATGATGTTAAAGTATCCTGTGTCTTTTAGGTACACCCCAGGGTCAATGAATGACATGTTTCACAGTCCATTGTATAATGACTTATTCCCCTTAAAGCTAAAAAATACTCATTAGGTAATGAGTCAGAGTCCAAATTTAAACATGGGAAAAAGAAGAAGACATTTTGCCCTTTACACTCAAACCAAAAAAAAAAAAAAAAAAAAAAAAAAAACGCCTGTTAATATATATTGCACAAAGGTCACACAATGGAAGAATATTAAATGAGTTTGTCACTGCATCAAATCTAGATGGCAAAAACAATTTAGAAACAGAACAATAAAATATTTACGTTTCAAATCTGGCTAAGTGCTGTGAATCAAATAACTACGTAGTCAATTTGGTACGTTAAATTAAAATGTGAGGGCTTAATATTGCTTGTTAAATCCAAAGCCTAATATTTTTAGCCATTATAAGCTATTTTTGCACCAAATATAACTGTTACAGTATGCGATAGGTTAGATATGGGAAAAGAAATCATGCTGGTTCTGAAAAGGTAGGCCATTGAATTAAAGTTGGTGATGTAAATGAGTCTGACTTAAGACGTGGGGAATACCCATTATGTAATGTGGAATGGAAAGAGAGTAGGCAGGTGTTATGGGGAATTGAAAGGTGGTAGGCAAGTGTTCCCGTCTTAATCACTTCAGCTCACTGTAGCAAATTACCATATACTATGCGGTTCAAATGAAAAACATTTCTTACAGTTCTGTTGGCCTTAAAGTTCAAGATCATGAGAGCAGTGGATTCGTTGTCTGCTGAGGTCCTGCTTTATGGTTTGTAGAGGGCCATCTTCATTCCGTATCCTCATATAATAGAGAACCAAGATAGAAGCAAGCTCTTGCTTCTCGTCTTATGAGAACAGAAATCCCATTTATGGGGAGTTCCACTCTTTCCACTTCTCCCAAAGGTCTCACCTCCCATCAGGATGAGGATTAGGTTTCACTGTACAAATTTCAGGATGACACAATGTTCAGTTCATAGCATTGCCCTAATAAAGGATGTAAGTTTGTCATTTGTTTCATTTTCTCTTTGTGTTTTTCTGTTTCATCTTCTTCATTGCCTTTCCTGATGTGGGAAAATTCAGAAGGAAATGGAATATGCATACAACTCTGCACCCTGGCTGAACATCTGGATAACTTGGGAACAGTTGTATTTATTTGCTTTGCTTTGTTTTTATTAATGAATTGCCTCATCACCAGAAAATATAAATCTAAAGCATTCATCCTCAAAACTGAATGAATATTTAGAATAATCTAGGAATTATTAAAAAAAAAAAAGAACACATGGGTAAGAATATATCCCTGAATATTTATTGGATGTTAATAAACTGAGCAAACAACTTTGGGGCAATTTCAGCTGCAAACCATGTTCAGTTAAGGCAGATTCTCAGGGAAAACAAAGACATTAAGAAAACAAACACTAGAATTGCAGGCTACAGCATGTTCCTCCATGATATCAATGTTAAAAAAGGACAGAAAGACTTTGCATTCATGATAATAATTTATTATTGTAGAGAGAAGAGTGGAATACTAGAAATTCAGAACTGCAAGATAATCCACCTAGCAAGCACAGTTGCTCTTACAAACCATATATACCCTGTACACCAATGAAAATGGAGCCTTTTTAAAAATATAGAACTCATATTCCATGTAGCAGTAGGATGCCTGTAATACATAAATTTAAGTGGAAATTATAATGTAAAAATATTAATATGTAAAAAATAACTAAAGGAGACCTAAAGAAAAATTTTAGGAAAAATTCAGGGTAAAGACCTTCTATTACTTAATGTTTCTAATATTTTTAAAATATTCTGAATCACTGGCATTAACTCTTACTCATTTTGGCAAGTGACAAGGACATATTTTTTTGTAAACTGACGCACTATTACCAAGTATTTGGAAAACCAAATTCTCACTAATAACTGTAGGGAATACAGTCAAATTGGGTTTCAATTTTCCCAACTGGATTTAGTAGGCATTGAAAGAATCATGGCAAAGTAGAAAATATGGAACCTATGCATTTAAATTTTTTTTTTATTTCAATTGATTAGGAGGATACAGATTGAATTCTGGCATATATAATATGTATGGTCAACTGTGGGTCTTTTTGTGTATCCATCACCCTTTTCAAAGGGTGATGTCCATTATACTGGTCTGTATGTTCCAGCGTACCCCTAACTTAGTTTCCAATTATAAGTGAGAACTTGTGGGCCTTCATATTTTTGTTCCTGAGATACCTCACTTAGGACAATGATCTCCAATTTTGTCCATTGCTGTAAAAGACATGATTTCATTCATTCTAAGTAGTATTCCATGGAATACCACATTTTCTTTATCCATTAGTTGACTGATGGGTACTTACGTTGATCTCATATCTTTGCTACTGTGAACTGTACCTCAGTAAACATGATACCAGGTACCTTTTTGATATAATGATTTCTTCTTCATTGCATAGAGACTTAGTAGTGGGATTACAGAAACAAATGGTAGATTTATTTTTAGTTCTTTGAAATAATCTCCGTACTGTTTTCCATAGAGGTCATACTAATTTATATTCCCATTAGCAGTGTATGAGTGTTCTCTTTTCATCTCAAATATTTATTGTTTTTGACTTATTAATAACAGCCATGCTGACAGGCATAAGGTGGTATCTCAATGAGGTTTTAATTTATATGTCCCTGCTGATAAGTGATCTTGCACATGTTTTCACACAGTGAGTTGAGGATTTGTATATCTTCTTTTGAAAAATGTCTGTTCATGTTCTTTGCCTGGAGGCAAAGTGGAGAGTTTTTATTTTGTTTGTTTCATTTTGGTTTTTGTTTTCCTTGCTGAGTTGTAAGAGTTCCTTGTAGAATTTGGACATACGCTGTTTTGTTTACTATATCCTTATGGTATAATTGGGTGCCAGGTCATGTGATGCTTCCAGATTTGTTCTTTATGCTTAGGATTGCTTTCGCTATTTCCATTCTTTTGTTGTTCCATAAGAATTTTGGGAATTTTTTTTGTGTGAAAAATGACATTAGTATTTTGATAGGAATTGCATTGAATCTGTAGATTGTTCTGTGCAGTATGGTCATTTCAATCATATGAGTCCTCCAGTCCATGAGCACAGGAAGCATTTCCATTTGTTTGTGTCATCTATGATTTCTTTCATCAGTGATTTGTAGTTTTCCTCATAGAGATCTTTCACATCCTTGGTTAAATATATTTCTAAGTACTTTATTTATTTTATTTTTGCAACCATTGTAAATAGGATTAAGTTCATTATTTAGTTCTCAATCTGGTCATTACTGGTTTACAGAAATGCTATTCATTTCCTTACATTAATTTTATAGACTGACATTTTGATGAATACATTTATCAGATCCAGCCATCTTTTGTAAGCATCTTTAGGGTTTTATAGATGTAAGATCATATCATCAGCAAACAGATAATTTGACTTCCTCTTTTCCAATTTGGATGCCATTTATTTCTTGTATGATAGTTGTATAATTCTTCCAGTAGTATGTTGAATGAGTGGTGAGAGTAGGCATCTTTGCCTTATTCCAGTTCTCAGGTAGAATGTTTTCAACTTTACCTTATTCCGTATGATGTTGGTTGTGGTTTGTCATAGATTTTATTATTTTGAGTTATATTCATTGTCTCCAGATTTTCTGCATTTTTTTAAATCATGAAAATATGCTAGATTTTATGAAATGCACTTTCGAATCTCTTGAGATGATCATATCATCTATTAACTTACATATTATTAATAATTAACTTAAATAGCATTTATTAACTTACATATTCTGAATCATGCTTGCATGCCTATGATTAACTCCACTTTCTTCTGATGAATTATTCTTTTGATATATTGTAGAATTTGGTTTGACAGTATTTTGTTGAGGATTTTTGAATCTCCAAGTCATGAGGGATATTGGCCTATAGTTTTGTGATTTTATTTTATTTTATTGCATAATCTTTTTTCTCTGGTGTCAAGGTGATACTGGCTTCATAGAATGTATTAGGAATCTCTCCTCAATATTTTGGAACCACTTTAATAATATTAGCATAAGTTCTTTATATGTCTGGCAAAATTCAACTGTGAATCTGCCTGGTCCTGAGCATTTTTGTTGTTGTTGTGATGGTTGGGAGATTTTTTATTACTGACTCAATCTCACTGCTCACTCTGGGTTGTTCTAATCCTTTCTGGTCCAGACACAGGAAGTTGTATGCATGTAGTAAATTATCCATTTCCTCTAGATATTCTAGTTTGTAGGTATTGTGGTGTTCATACTATTCTTAAATCATCTTTTGTAATTTTGTGGTATCAAGTGTAATGTTTTCTTTATCATTTTTTATTGCATTTATTTAATTTTCTGCCTTCTTTTCTTAATCAGTCTAGGTAGAGGTTCATCGGTTTTGTTTATCTTTTCAAAGAATCAACTTTCTGTTTTGCTGAAGTTTTATATTGTTTCCTTGTTTTCAATTACACTTAATTCTGTTCTGATCTTTGTTATTTCTTCTTATGCTAGTTTTGGATTTGGTCTACTCTTGTATTTCTAGTTCCTTAATGCTACATTGTCAATTTTTTAATCTTTCTTGTTGAATTAGGAATTTAGTGCTTTTAACTTCCCTTCTAGTACTGCTTTAACTGTATCACAGAGATTTAGGTATGTTGTATTAAAATTATCATTATTTTGGAAAAAATTATAACATCATTATTTCTTTGTTGTTACAAAGATCATTGAGGAGCAGGTTGTTTAATCTCCATGTTCCTTTATAGTTTGAGAGTTTCTTTCGGTGATGATTTCCAGTTTTATTCCACTGTGGTTTGAGACGTTACTTAATATGATTTCTATTTTTCAAACTTTATTTATACTTATTTTGTGGTGTAAGTTATGGTTTATCTTAGAATATGTTCCATGTGTTCATGAGAATAATGTATATTCTGAAGTTTGTGGATAGATGTTCTCTAAATGTCTGATAGTTCCAAATGCCTTGGAGTCTAACTTGAGTCAAAAGTCTTTGTTGATTTTTGGCTTTGAGAATCTATACAATGCTTTCAAAAGAGTGTGTAAGTCCCCAACTCTTATTGTATTGTTTTCCATCTCTTTTCTTAGGTCTAGTAGTATTTGTTTTACGAATTTGGGAGCTCTGGTGTTAAGTGCATATGTATACATATGGTTCTATCTTCTTGTATGGATCCCTTGATCATTATGTAGTGATGTGTTTGTCTTTTCTTTTTCTTACTATTCTTGATGTAAGGTCTGTTTTATCTGATATAATGGTAGTTATTTTTATTTGCTAGTGGTTTCCATTTGCATGGAGTACTTTTATCCACTCCTTTATCTTGAATCTCTAAAAGTCCTTAAGACTTAAATGAATCTCTTAAAGGCAGCAAATAGTTGGATGGTGTTGGTTTAATCCATTCTGCCAATCTGTATCACTCAAGTGGTGCATTTACGCCTAAGTGGTACACTAATGCTTAGTGGTGCATTACTCAAGATGTGATATTCTGTTCCAGTCTTCATTTTGTTTGTTACGTATTTCCTTTGCAATCTCACTCTTGTTATGTTTCTATAAGTGCTGTGAGTTATATACTTGTGAATGTTTTTATACTAGCACTTATTGAATTTTTATTTTTTTCACTTTAGCAACTTAGTTTTCCAGGATACAAAATCTTAACTGACAATCTGTTTAAGAAAAGTAGAAATAGGACTCCACACTTTTCTGGCTTATAAAGTTTCTGCTCAGAAATCTACTGTTTATCTGATAGTATTTCTTATTTCGATTATTTAATGCTTTCCCACACACACGCTATTCTTGGGACATTTTCCTTCATGCTGACTTTAGATATTTTCATGATTATGTGCTTTGGTGCTGTTTTTTACAAGGAATCTCCCAAGAGTTTATTGAACTTCTTGTATCTAGACACCTAAATCGCTAGTAAAACCAATGATGTTTCCTCATTTATTCCCTCAAATAGGTTTTATATTTTTTTCTCCTCCTTTTGGAATGTCTTTGATTCTTAAATTTATACATTTTACATAATTCCATATTTCTTGGAGACTTTATTTTATTTTATTTTTTTTGAGATGGAGCCTCAAGCTATCCCCCTGGGTAGAGTGCCATGGCATCACAGCTCATAGCAACCTCCAACTCTTGGGCTCAAGCGAGTCTCCTGTCTCCACCTCCCGAGTAGCTGGGACCACAGGTGCCCGCCACAACGCCCGGCCGTTTTTTGGTTGCAGCCATCATTGTTGTTTGGCAGGCCCGGGCTGGGGATTCGAACCCACCATCTTAGGTGTACGTGGCTGGCGCCTTAGCCAATTGAGCCACAGGTGCCGCCGACTTTATTTTTTTTAATTCTATTTCTTTACTTTTATCTGACTAGCTTAATTAGAAACCCTTATATTCAAGCTCTAAGTTCTTTTCTCTGCTTGTTCTAGTATATGGTTAAAACGTTCCATCATATTGTATAATTCTCTAAAATGAGTCTTTCACTTCCACAAATTCTGTCTTTTTCTTTTTAAGTATTTCTTCTGTGAATTTTTATTCATCTCCTAAATTGGTTTGTGGTTTTCTTTTGTTGATTTTCGACTGTCTTAGATTTCATGAGCTCATTTACAATTTATAGTTTGAATATTTGTCATTTCAAAATGTTTTTGTGGATTGGGGTCCATTTTGGAGAGCAAGCATAAATCTTTGGACATGTCAAAACAGCCTGTTTTTCTATACTCCCAGAGATTTTATTTATTTATTTTCTTTGTTTACTTTTGTTTATTCCTTCTTATCTGGACAAGTGTAACTTCTTATTTTTTGAATTTACTTTCATTTGGAGAAAACTTTATTATTTTATTTTTCCTCCCTGAGGGTGCGAGTATATCATATGTCGTGTTGGATTATTTGGCTAAGATTAGGGTGCTGTCAGTGGACCAAGGGTCTGTACAAGTCCTTTGGTTATATAGGGCCTTCATGCAGTGGCTTTCACCGCTGCTGATTATATTAAAAGTTCACTGAGTCTACGAACTGGCTCAATACCTTCTTCAGTACTGGAATTGCGGAGGTCTCGGGGAAGCTTATCTTGTTCTCCAGGCCTTCTGACACTATGTCCTCTAACAGCAGGCATTAAATTGGCTTGTGAATTTTTTCTTACAGAAAATATCCAGCTATGGAAAAAGCTGTAGGGAAGGGTTTGAACTTTGTTTACTGTGAAGGGTTCTCTGTTGTCTCAGGCAATATTTCTGTCTGGCAACACACTTCCCTATCCCACCCCTCTCCTAAGGCTGGTGACTGTCAGTTCAGTCAAACCCTCTCATCTATCTCCAGGCCACAAAGTCACAGAGATCTACAGAAAATGCCTTTCCAACAGCTCTCCGCCTGAATAGTTTTTGAGAAGAACCTCTTCCTTCAGCTCAGAGCAGACAGATTTGCAGCTCAACTGTTCTCCGCTTGGTGTAGAGAGGAAGAGGTGTACTGCCTTTTGGCGAGGACAGCTGAGTATCCACTGTAGGGGTGCTATAGACCTCAGACCCTTGGGAGAGTTTTTGGGTGCCAGCAGTGGTTACCAGGTTAGGTGATCACCAACCTCCAAGCCCCTGAATGGGGAACTGGACTGAGACCATGCTAGCAAACTTGGCCTCATGCCTCCCTCAGTTCAGGTACCAGCTGTGATGTGAAGAAGCTCCTTCTGCAGGATAAGCAGAAGCAGGCAGCCGTGTTGTACACAGGCCACTCATACCTCCCTCCCGCAGTGGTCTCTGACCTTGGGGGACAGGAAAGTGCCCCGTACTTCAGTGCCTTCTTGATTCTGAAGCAGGGGCTCCAGTGGGCTCCAAAGATGGCTGTGTGCTGCAGCTGGCATGGGTCTGGGGAGCAGTTCTGCTGAAGACTTGGTTCTTGGGGGGGCAGGTTTCCTCTAGCACAGGCAGGCATCTAGGGGCTCAGATTGCTCATTATCCCCTCCCTCAGTAGCTGCAGGAGTTTTTGTCCTGGAAGCAAACCAAAGCCCCTGTATTGTCGACTCCCTGTGAGCCCCAGCACCAACAGAACCATAGGTGGTGGGTGTAGGTCAAACCACTGTAGGCTGGGCTTTCAGAATGGCTGCAAGATACAGCTACTGAAAGGCTTAGATGGGAAAGAGGCAGTTGTGCCACTTGCTTCCAGGGTGGGCAAGTTTTACGCAGAGCACTGTAGGCAGCTGGTGATATGGACTGCTCACCTCACCTTCCCTCAACTAGTTTCTATCCTTGGGCTATATCAGTGTTCTGGCCCTTTCTTCCAACTCCCTCTGTGGCCCTGTGGCTGTGACAGAGTGTGGGTGGAGGCCCTGGAGCAGGAGAGACAAGTCTGGACGTTGTGCTATCTGAATAGTTCAGGGTTTAAGACCTTGTGGAGCTTCACTGGAGTTTGAGCAATCCTTTTGTGTTCTTGTCTGCATAGCTCCTTGCCTTATTCTGGGGGCCCACAAAGGCCCAGTGATTTCCCTATGGCTGAGATTTTAAAAATCCCTGGTGAGAAGGTATTAACCTCTCTGTGCCCATGTCAGCAAGCTTCTCCCATCTTCCTGGGAATCACGGTGGTCTTCACCCATCTCCGCTTTCTCAAGTTCCTGTCACTTCCCTGTTGGGTTTTAGTTTTCTCCTAAGCTGTCTGTCCAAAGGGTAACTATCTGCTCACTAATTTTAATTATTCTCTATTGAAACTAGCCAGCCATATAGAACTGGAGCTTCCTAAATATGCATATTTGGCTTTTTAAATTTTGACTCACGTGCGTTAATTCCTAGTGTAGTCTCTTCCACAGTAAATATTTATATTATCTTATGATCCCCATGCTAGTAAGAAAACTTAGTGCTAAATTAAAGCATAAATATGTTGTTTCATGCTGCTGTTTTTTTTTTTTTAACTGATGCTAAACAGCCTCATTAATCTTGAGCATTTGAGCCTTTGAGGAATTAGTATCCTAAGAATGTGGACTAACTGGAAGAATAAATACATTTGTCCAAGCCTGAAGATGCTCTACCACTAACACTGGATGTCTCCGGATGTATTTGCTGAAGAAAGGAATGAAACTTCACTGGGTAGCTATTAGGAATGCTCTGGCACGCTGAAAACAACCAGAAAAAAAGCAGGGAGAGATGCCTACTTCACATGATACCTATTACTTTAATAATTAGCTCTCGCTTGTCACTTTGAGTCATGATTTCTCCTACATTTCCCCAGAGTCAACATGATATGACATATTCCGAGACTCTTTCTCATATGCTTTTGAAAATATGCAAAATAACCATATTGAAGGACCAATGGTTTCCACACTTTCCCATTGAGGAGAACTCACTACCTAGTCATATTTTCACCTTTAAAATGTCTATTTTATTTTCAATGGAGGAGTTGTGCCTGCTTTACTATCTTTACTTCATCACCCACGCACACTCGCGCACACACACAAACAGAAGTGTACACTGCAGAGGGGAAGAAAACGTTATTAGGAGCTAATGAGAAAATGAAGATAAAGATATACTATATAACTTCCCTAAATCACCTCTATTATTTCCATAATGAAGATTAAACTAAAATTTTTTAGCTCTAACTTCTAACTATCTCTCCCTCTAAAAGGGATATTTATGTTACACACAAGCTGTAAGCATTTAAATTCTATTTATCATGACAATCTTTTTGCAAATGTTAGTGGATCTTAACATTTCTTTACATAGTACACTGATTGCACTGCAGTTTTTCTGACTTATGTTGCTCTACATTATCCAGAATAATTTGCTAAAGCTGTCTGTACACTCTAAATATCATTTAACTCTCTATTCGTAAACATATATTGCCATTGTTTGAATAAAACCAAGGGCATAACTAAATATATGCAATTACTTGCTCTTAGAGCTGTAGAAAAATATAGATGCTTAAAATTGAATGCATTGCAATATAAAACCCTGTAAATTCAGTTAAACAAAATGTAATGGGTTTTATTATGTTCAAAATACAAAAAACTAGCATAGCAAACTCTTTGACCTCACATACTTCACGGTTAGTAAGAAATCCCACTGGACTATGTATCAGTCAAGTATTGCTAGAATACAAAACAAAACTAAACAATGCACATCCTTGTATTGGTGGAAGTTGGGATGATCCTGATTGCTCTCTGCTGATTCTAACAGGGCTTGCTCATAGGTCTTGGGGTTGCTAGGCCCACACACGTCTGCTCATTGGTTGATGCTGTACTCTAGGACGGGCTCATCTGTTGAAGCTTAGTTAGGCTAGTTTGGCTGTACATGTATAACCTGTCCTCTTCACCTTGATGAAGACAGTGCACTAACTCAGGTACATCCTTCTGATATTGATGACAGATAAACAAGAAAACAAAGATGAATATGGAAGTACTGGTCAACATCTTGTGTTATAACTTCTTACAACTCATTAATCAAAAATTTCAAATGTTGTCAAACTGATAAAGTATCTTACTCCAGTTCCCTCTGGTGGCTAACAAATTGGTCTTAATAATAATGGCTTAAAATGACAAACATTTTCTTAGGCATCATGGATTTTGAGTATCTGGACTCTAGATTAGATTGGCTGGATGATTATTCTATGTTTCATCGTGTTGACTGGGGTCCGTCGAGTGGAAGTTCACTTGTGCTTTTCCTGATGTGGAAAGTCCAAGTGGGCTTAATCATCTTCCTAGGCACTGAGATGGCTGCTGTGTGCTCTCAGCTGGGATGAGATAACCCAGAATGATCACTCCTGCATGATGGCTTCAAAATAGTCAAATGCCTATATATTGATTTCTTCTTTGAAGGAACACATCCAGTGAGACCCAGGCAGAAGCTTCATGGACTTTTATGACCTGGTCCTGCTAAGTTTATAATACACCACATCCCACTGGTTACAAGACTGTCATACAGCCTAATTCAAGGAGAAGAAAAACAGAATTCAACTTTTGATGAACAGTATCCAGATCACATTGTACCAAACCATGAAAAATGAAACATATTATCATGGAAATACAACTTTGAAAAACAAAATCTGGAACTTACAGCAAAGATATATAACAAAGGTCATGGAAGTAGGGAAGGATAAAGAGCTGGATAATCCACTAGAGAAATATATAGAATTATGAAAATAATTTTAATGTTTGTACAAAAAGTCTAAAATAATATTATTACTATTTGTTCTAATAAATACATATTTGGTATGTTTTTAAATGGTATGCCTTTTTTGGTATTCTGTACCACTTAAACTAAGTATTAAATATGCATGAGGAAATAACAAAGAAAATAAAAACATTTGCAGATTTTAAGATAAATACTTAATATCATTATTACATAAATGGTATTTAAAAATAAGCTATGACTTATCAACAAGATAAATGTAATGAAATATCAATTCACAAGAAAAAATTTATAATGACCAAGAGCAAAAAAAAAAAAGAAAAAGAAGAAATTAATTAAATAAGATCAATGGTAATTAACTAAAAATGAAAATAAAAAATGCAATATTTTCCCCACTCAAGTGATCAAAAATGAAATCTTAGAAATTATCCTATGTAGTTTCAAAGAAGACACAATGGGAAAAGAAAATTGTTTCTTTAGTAGTAAGAATATAATTTAGCAAAAAGCAAAATATAAATGTGTGCATTGAAATGCCCAATAATATTAAAATAAAAAGAAAACGTTTATTCTAAAATAATTTTACAAATGTCTCAAGTTTTATATTTATTGGGATATCCATTGCAGAATTGTAGGCTAACAAATCCAGAAGCAATGGAAGTGACCAAAAGTAGAAATGAAATATTTAGAGCATTTTAAGTAGTAGAAATACCTTTACTTGTAAAAATGGAGAAACTTCAATAATATCTAATTTAAGTAAACAAAATGTTTTAAATTAATATATCCAAGTGTAGTTGAATCCACTAATAGTTTAATGATATTCACCTCCACGTCTTACTTCATGCACATAGCTAAACTACATTCTCTGAGACTTGTAATTTGATAAGGATGAGCGACTAGCAGTTGCAGAGATAAGTGTTTTCACTGGTGCATACAAATCTCACATACAGAGAGACACACTCTTCTGTGGACTGCTGTCCATCTAGATTAGTGGAGGGGCAACAACATGGGCTGATCTTAAAATCAGTATAACCTGTCCTGTATAGTTGCATAGTAAAGAAATAAGATTTTGTCCCTTGAATTACTATAGCTTGTAGGGTTTTTGTTCCCTGAGGTTATACTAATTTCATTTATTTAGTAATGTTGTCTCATTTTTGTAAAATTGCATTAGCATCATACGGTTATTTTGAGAAATGCCTCTGGAGCCAACTGCCTGGGTTGAAGACAAGGCTCTAACCTTTATTAAATTGTAGACAATTTATTCAGTTTTTCTAATACTTAGTTTCTGCAACCTTAAAATGTGCATTAAAAGAATATTCATTATTACGAAATGTTTCATTAACTTGAAAATAGAAATGTTGGTAGAATGACATTTCAAGCATCAAGCTAGAGGTTGGTATCACTGCTGAACCCAAGGATTGCTTATTTCTCTAAGGGGATATATTTATGTTTACTGTTTACTCTGTGAAGGTACATTAAGATATAAGAGATGCAATCTAAACAATTAAAAAATAAACCTTTAATAATCTGAAGGCTATTATTGGCCTGGAGTATATTCAATGTCTTTGTACCTTTCTGATCTTGTGATTTTATGCCAGTGTTATTTCTTCAATTCCTATAAATGCTTAGTTTTTCAAATGCTATTTTAAATAACTTTTGTTATCCTTGTGGTTTCCTCCTTAATGAGTTAGATAAATCTTTGATACATTTTATTACCTGGAAGTATGGAATATACACATAAGAAGTGTGTAAAGAGTGGATAATATAAGAGCTCAAAACGTTACAAAGGTATTTTTACATTCAGAGATTATTTTTTGTATGTTCTTATTATCTTCAAAGAGGTCAATATGGCTGAAGTACAGCCAGAAAATTGGAGAATACTAGGTTTAGAACTATTGAAGAGAAGGTATTCATTTGTACATAGACTTATTGATCATCTCAAGGAAGTTGGTGACATCGGAAACCATTTGAAGCTTTCTGAGCAGAGGAGTGGCACGAACTATGGTTAAACTTGAATTATCTGGCTATTGCCTTGAAAATAAATTTTTGGAGAACAATAACAATCTGCTTATATAAAGAAAAAGGTAAAGACAGAATATATTTGTTTAGATATATTCCTGGTATTAACAGGAAGCACTGACCAAAATTTCAGATTAGCTGGAAGTTGAGGCATCAAGAAGAGAACTCACAGGTCTCTGGAATTAGTGACTTGGAGGATGATTTTCCATGATACGTGTGGAGAAGACTAGGATGTAGCTGGTTTTGAGTGATCTATCAGTTCAGCTTTGAAGTTATAGTTTTGAAATAATGTGTATTAGCACCCAAAGAATATGTCATGTAGATAGTTGTATATATAAGTCCAATCACTAATGGAAATGTCAAACTCTCAAGGGTATATAGGACATTTCAAGGAGATAGAGACATAAGAAGAGGATGGTATATTGAGCCCTTAGTCCCTCCATCCAGAGAAGGAACCAGAAAGTGAAAGTGGACAGGAGAGATCTATAAGGCAGGAGAAATAGCAAGGCCAACAAATAATGGAGCCAAGTGAAGGACATTCTCAGGAGAGGAAGCAATTAGCCACGTCAAATGCTGCCCACAGGTAACGTTAGAAGAGGTCGAAAATTTATTCACAGTAAATAGTACATATCCACGTCATTGGGGATTCTGACAAAAGCATATTTAGTGGCTAGGAGGAATAAAAACAGTTTGGAGTTGTTTACAATAGAAGAAGAGATTTGGGGAAGAAAGAACTGCGACCAACATGAGTTCACTTTCTCTTTCCATTTCTCCCCAAACAAAAGGTAACTGGACAGCCATGCCTCCAAAACCAGTAGCTCATTAACAACATCTATAAAAATCGAGGTGAAGAATTATTCCTACTAAATTCAAAAACATGAAAAAATAATCACAAACCAACACCAGCTGTAAGACCTTTAAAATATGGGAGGTTTAAAAACCAGAAGACCACAGAGCTGTCCAGTGCTATTTATACAAAAGGGGGTTGGAGCTACTGGAGGTTAGGAGACCAAATCATTAGGAGTTTTATAAGCAAGAAGATGAGTGTAAGGGGAGAGTGGAAGGTTGCCGAGGGATAAAGTTGTCTACTGAATTATTTCTTTTCCTGGAAAAGGCTCATACCGAGTACAAACTGCTAGAAATTAAATACAAATTATGCAACAATGGAACAGTCAGGAAGAAGAAGGAAGAAGCAGAGGTGACGGATCAAAGACCCTAATTGCCATATTGCATAATAACTGCACAGAAGTAACAGAAGAGGGAGCTCTAGAATCATGAAACTGGAAAATTCATTTTGGTCTACTCCTCCAAGGAAATCATGCAATATGAACTTAAATAACAGAAAGTGTTATTATCAAAGCTGTTGGTGTGGCCTACATGCCAGTGTTCACCCCAAATTTGTATGCCAGAGCCCAATACCCCTGTAATAGTTTTGAGGAGGTGATTAGGACCCGAGGGCGATTAGGTCCCTAATCTCATAAAAAGAATGAGCGTCCTTATACAAGAAGATTGAGACAATTGCCTTGCCTCTTCTGCCGTGTGAAGTTAACATGAAAACGTGGCTGGCTATGAGCCGGAAAGCAAGCCCCATCAGACATGGAATCAACTAGCACCCTGACTTTGGAAATCTCAGAAGTGTACGAAGTAAATTCCTGTGGTTTACAAGCTGCCCAGTTTGTGGTATTTTGCTATATATCCTAAAGGGACCATCGTATCCATAAATAACTATGATTAGAAAAACTAAAATACATAAACAAAAAAGGACCTATGAATAACAAGGAATTGCTAGAAAGACATACCCACAGGAAACCTAAAAACTCCAAATGATGGCCGGGCGTTGTGGCGGGCGCCTGTGGTCCCAGCTGCTTGGGAGGCGGAGGCAGGAGACTCGCTTGAGCCCAGGAGTTGGAGGTTGCTATGAGCTGTGATGCCACGGCACTCTACCCAGGGGGATAGCTTGAGGCTCCGTCTCAAAAAAAAAACAAACCTCCAAATGATATTTCAAAACCACCTAAAAAGCTATTTTAAAAAAGAAGGAACCTGTGAAAATATCAGCAGTATTCAGAATGGTGATTAAAGAATCATAAGCTATGTAAAAACAGACAGACTTTTAGAGACTCTGAAAATAACTGAAGTAGAATAATAAAATTCTTTTGGGTATAAAGACTGAAGCACAGTAACAAAAATTAAATGAATGTAACTAGGATAAAAATGTACGAAAGGAAAGTAAGTTTAAGAAGTAAATAAACCTAAAAAGAGGATAGTTTTAAGCAGCGATAGGCAGACGTGGAACAAAACAAATATTAAAAATTATAATTATCATTTTCCAGAAATAAAACGGTTAATCTTATAAATGGAGAAAGAGTTGAAGAACTTTTTCAGAATGAAGAGAATCAGAGACAAAGCAAAGTTAAGACATGATCCTGGATTGAATCCTAGACCAAGACCATTAAGTCTCTACTCCCCAGTGAGAGAGCAAAAGAGAAAGAAAGAGGTGAATCTGCCTAGAGAAAGAAGACACTTTTCACCCAGGCAAACTGACCAAGAAGGGCCAATAAAATGATGGAGACAAAATATTTTTAATATACTATAAACATTTAGGGAACCCATACCTTATAAAATCAGCAACAAGTAGGGCCTATTAGTTGCTTCTTCTCAAAATCTGGAATATTTTCTACTAATTAAATGATATAAGGAACTGAATGGTGATTAACAATTGGTAGCTCTTGTTCCATAGATACTTGATAAAGACCAAACTCAATTTCTCCTTTTCTCAAAGACTAAGAATGTGATTATCTCTGCTCTGCTAATTCAACACAAGCTTCAAGGGATATGTGCCCCACCCTCCCACGAGAAAAATAAAACAAAGGAACAAAGTATCTTGGTCCTCGTCTTTCATTTGGAGGCTTAGTATATGTGGGATATGTGTACACATTCCACATAACGAGGATATGGAATTCTATTGCTGTTTTGGTTCAATACCTGGAAAAGAGTATTATATATATATATACACATATATACATTCCACATAATGAGGATATGGAATTCTATTACTATTTTGGGTGAATACCTGGAAAAGAGTTACAAATTTAATCTAAAATGAAATTATAAATTCAAAAACTCACTAGATATTGAATTTTGAATTTGGGCTGACCAACTCGTCTCTCTGCTACAAATCTTAATAGATATTCTCAGCAGAAGGATGAGGTGACCAGGCTTCTGGATTATTGTTTGTTTTTTTTTTCTCTTGACTGTTATTTGTAAAATTTCCCCTTCGTGATAAAGATACACTGTGATGTAGATACAAAGAGCTCATACAACTTCCCTTAAGGGAAACATTTTTATGAACATGTACAGAATATTACCTAGAGTTTCACCTAAAATTTTATTTTAAAAATATCATATAAATGAATGCCCAAGTAAATAAATACCTAAATAACCTTTCTTTACAGCTATGGTTTTAAAACTTTACTGCGTATCGGAATCACTTGGCATTCTTTTTCAAGTTCTTATCACCGGCATTCTGTACATATTTCTTTCTTTTCCTTCATGCATTTATACTTTGTCAGCTGCCCAAGAAAATATCATGCAAGTCATTGGCCAGCCACAACTTAAAAAGCATTAGGACACAGGGCTGATACTAAAAACTGACTGAAGAAGTATTTACATGCTTGATATGAAGAAGTGGATAAACTCATAAACTCTTCTTAAAAATTGTGCTACAGATCTCGTTGCTGAATATCACTGTGGCCACCTTTGAAGTATTCCCTTCGGCCATCTGGTGACTATAGTGATATTCTGCAATGGGGTACGTAGCACTTTTTCTGGGATGACCTTGTGAACTGAATTGTCAGATGTCAGCTATGTGTGACAACACCTCTGATGGGCACTTCAGAAGTTCAAAACTGCTTTACAGGGAGAACTAGGCGCTGGCATCAGGGCATAGCTTCCTGAGGGGAGGATCTCAAAGGGGATCCTAGTGACATTCAGCCCAGAGCTATGCAGCACTTTGGTGAAGATGAGTCGCAAACTTAAATGTCTGATCTCGTATGTCAGAAGTCACCACATGAAAGTGTATTTCTTTGTGGAAGTATCTAATTTTTCCTGGAAACTTTTAAAATACTTCTGCTGGTCACATTTAAACCATATACGTTGTGAACACTCCAAGGCCACCATACAGAATTATTTGACATCAAGCATAGAAGGTACGACTGGAAAGAGTCAGAGTGGAGACGGACCTTCCTTTGCTATGTTGCTAAACCAGTAAACCGATGACTTTTTTGGGCACAGATGAGTGCAACATGTTTTCCTGTCTGTGGTCACATAACAGGTACGTCTGTAAAATAATAGATACGAGACCTTTAGTAAAAGTGTATACTAGATAAAATCAATAGAAGACGCTTCATGCTGTTACCTTAACAAGTAGCATTTTTCAAAAACAAACTTTTATACATAATCTTACAGTTAACCTTTTATCTCCGACCAAAATGGAAAGGATTTAATCCATTTGTTCTATTTATTTTGTATTATGTTTAGGCCACTTACCAAAAGTTGCAGTTTCCATGTTACATTCTAGCTCTCTCACGCAAAGCGATTGTCATGCGATCTTACTCATAAATTCTTTCTCTTTTATAATTTTATTTAGCATCTGAATTGTAAGTACTTGAACCAATTTGTGCTGTGATAGTAAAATGCTGATTTCCCAAGTATATATTTATTGCGACAGACTAAAAATATTTGTAATTTTTCTCATTCCCTGGTATGTTTCCTCACCCCACTTATAAATCTTATGACAATCCAAATATTAATTAAACTATAATATTTATTTATTGCAATGCTTGTCAAGTTTTTAACACTATTGTCTTAAGTAGGATCACAATTTTTTATAAACTATGACTTTTTGAAACATCAAATGGTACCGTGTAAGTGATCTGAATACGATTTCGTATCGCCAAATTCATTATAATAGTAAATAAAATATGCTTAGTGACTAATTAGTGTCATGTGAGCCTCTATTAAGCAGTATGTTTGTACTATTTTTGAGACACACACAACCTTACAGATCCAAATACACAGCAAAATAAATAAATAAATAAAAACCTCTAAAAATTTCAGAAAAAAAAAAAGTTAGACTTAATGAAATACTATATGGCTGGGGGGAAAAAACCCAAAAATAACTGTCATATTTTATATTTGAATCATTAATTTTGTAAAAAGAGGTATGAAAAAATATTGAAAATACTATATTAGAGAAAATTTAAAAGCATATTTAAGGCAAAAGTATGATCCAACTTTTGTAGGTGTTTCCTCTCTGCTTTAGCTCCTACTGGATAGCCAGTTTTGTTTAAATTTTTCCTTATAATCATTGAGCTATATTAAGGTTATAGCTTTTAGTTACAGTTGGGAATTTATTTTGTAGGTATAAAATGTGGTTTCTCAAACATACCGGTTTAAGTATTGAATGACTGCCTGGCCTTGAAAGGTTTTATGTGGAAACCATTTGAGTCTTTGATAAAAGGAGTCAGTGTGGTGTAACAAAGCACTGAGATTCAACTTGACAGCAAATAGAGGAAGAGGCTCAGCTTGAGAGGTTAGTCATAGTAAATGGCAAACCAAATATAGAAAGTTCGGTATCAGGCTGCAGTGCAATTCATGACCTGTTCAGAACGGGGAACATGATGTGATGCCATGGGGAAAAGTCTCTGAATATTTAGGTGACGAACACAAAATGTTCCAGTGACAAGCAAAGGAGGCAAACCAGAAACAGATACAATTGGCAGAAATAGAAACGTCTGTGAACATCAGCACAAAGGGCAGTGAGTTCAACTCTCCAGGAAAGAGACCTTGCTTCTGCTGAGAGTCAATGATCAAAACTTGAGTTCTACAATATCAGGAAGGACATTTTTTTAAAACAATAATATTAATTATGCAAATTATTGCAAAGAATCTAAGCAGGAGCCCCATCCTGAACTAATAATGAAAGGGTCCAGGCCCCACATGCAGTTTGCAATGATAGGAGAATCAGAGGGGAAGCACAGTAGTTTGCAATTCTGCTTGGATTAATGTTAAAGAATTTAACACTAAAACCTGTTAAAACTGTAAACTACTTTTGCTATCTTCTGACCTTAATCATGAATTTCTCAAGATGCAAAGAAAAATTGACGATATGAGTTATGGTCAGTTTTCAAAGTTTTACAAGTTCGCAGATGATCTTTCTGTGCGGGGTATTGTCATTTTCTCCCAGACCACCTTCATGTTCACTCTCACTCATACCCTACCAAGCAATTCAATACTCTCAAGATAAATTGGATAAACTTTCTCCCTTTATAACATTTCCTTTGAGGAAGCCCAGGAAGGAGAAAAATACATGCATACTGAAATGAAATGGCAGATGCGAGAGAAGGATGGACCCCACTTCAGATGTAATTAAGTAATAGAAATTTATTAGGAATTTAATACACCTGCAGGTGCACCTACGGGCCTGTTGTGGTGGGCCAACAAGGAGCCTTGAATAGCAGGGGAGAAGCCTTTTTTATACCATTACTCTGCATAGTCATGCATGTTTAGCAAGCTAGGGCAATACAAAAGCTAATCGTAGCAATTAACGCAGGGGGTTGCAAGGTGGGGGTACTATTGGCTCCTAAT
>CAUYQV010158672.1:0-19099 GCA_963574575.1 Galagoides demidoff | reverse complement strand
TCCCAGCTACTTGGGAGGCGGAGGCAGGAGACTCGCTTGAGCCCAGGAGTTGGAGGTTGCTATGAGCTGTGATGCCATGGCACTCTACCCAGGGGGATAGCTTGAGGCTCCGTCTCAAAAAAAAAAAAAAAAAAAAAACCTGGTTAGGACTTGCCAATGGAGAGCTAAGAGAGGGAGACACAGACAACTGTTGGGGGTGGGGGGACTTATAAAAACCAGTGTCCTTGGTCTGTGAACTAATTGAGCTTTGTAGTGCGCCTGGTTTTACACGACAGGTTTTCTTTTTTCTTCTCTTGGTCTCTTCTATTCCCCTTGGTGCTCAGCTATCAAGGTAAAGGTGTGTCTGTTTGAAAGTTCCTGTCATTTTTCCTGTTTGTGAGAGCTGTGCTTCAAGATGGAGCAGGAAAATAGTCCAGAAAGGAATAAATTTACGTACACGGGAAAATTTTCTATTAAATGTGACAAGATATATGAATCCAGAAGGAAAAAAATACTGTATATTTTAAAAGTATTTAAAACAAATTTCCCATTGCTTTGTAGTAAAATTTCAATAAATAATTGAATTGGAGAAATTACGAGAATTCTTTTTAAAAAATATGACTCTTTTCAGAAGAATGCTTCTGCTGACAAATGACTGATTATCTATCTTAAAAATTAAAGCTACCTAAGCAGAATATGTAGGAATAAGAATTTAGAATGTAGAATTTAGAGTTCAGTGCTCAGGTCTGGAAGAAATGATGATGTCTCAAAGACTAATGTAAGTTAATTTGCTTACTAACCAGGAATTTAAAAAGAACTATCATGGGTTCAGAAACGTTTTTTCTCCAAATTAAACCAATAATATCAAAGAAAAGTGCCAAGCAGTAGTAATGATTTGGAAATTCTATGGTAGTTCTTCATTTAGGAGTTGTTATAGTTGGTGAAACATTGCTAATTATTTTAAGATAGTGGTTCAGGCATTAACAAATTGCATGTATCTGTACCAGTAAATGAGTAATATCTAATCAAGACATTGTCAAATTAGAATTTGTTACAAAAGACTGCTTCACAGTTTCCAGGCAGTTTTGAAGGATCTGAAAGAAAAAGTAAATTGGAATATTAGGACACTAATTTTTAAATCACTTGGAAGCAATTGGAATGCTTTATGTAATGCTAAGCTTCTCTCTGCTGCAAATAACCTGTTTTTTCTCCCAGTTCCAATTCAGATCTTGGAAACAATTCTTTTGAAGAAGTATCTGAACAAAATAATATCTTATGAAGTAAACTATTCAGAAAAATAACAGAACTAGAGAAAAATATGTTTATGTTACAGAAAGTCATAAACAGTATCCTAGTCAATTTAGACAAGATTTCCTCAGCCAAACCACTCTTGATCCACAGTATGATTGTGTTGTAGCATTTATAGGATCTAAGGTTGTTCTCTAGCATCACCTTTCTATTTTTGACAAATTAACTGCTTAGTCTGGTAATTCTTGTGTGCCAGAGTCAAGTTCATAAGCAGAATATTTTCATGTTGCCCTTGCTATTAGACACTATCTATTGCCCATTCCTGTTGCATCTTGGCTGCCTAGATCTTTTTTTTGCCTTACCTTCCCTCTTTATTGAAGACCTAGGTTCTCCACCCACTCCTTCCTAGAGTATCTAGCTTCCCTACAACGTCTTGGATTCTAAGCCCCTTCAGCCATCTCTTCTATATTACCTGCCATCACAAGACATCATTTAGGATATCACTTCTTGGAAAAATAGAATACGGACTTTTTCTTCTCCCTTGAGTTTGCTGTATTAATTTCAGTAAGAGGCAGAGAAGGGAAAAGAATATTACTAATATGTAACTTCTTAAGCTATAGAATACTGAGAAGATAAGGAGTATAACTTTGATCTTCTGGTGGGTACTTTCTTTTAAATATCTTTAATTCCTATTCAATTTATTTATTTTTATTTTAATTCATATCCCTGTTGTCTTAAGCAATCACTGCATCCAGTCATGTAATAAGAGTATTCAAGTCAACTAATTATCCACAAGGAAATGATCTGCTCTGTAGATAAACTTTGGCAAAATCTAAGTTTTGCATCAGTTTCCTACTGCTACTGTTCCCATCACTGTACTGTCCCTTTGTGACTCACAAAGAGACCCTATCTTTAAAAACAATTTGTATGTGGCAAAAGTTTTGGTTCTCACCTATGTGTGGCTACACATTAGAATAACCCGGGAACCTAGAAAGGCCATTTTTATTCCTGGGTGCAACCCTCAGATTCTTACTTGGTCTTGGGTGGGACCTGGGCTTTGGTATTTTTGAAAAGTTGTTCAACTGGTTCTACTGTATACAAAAGACTAAACCACCGTCTAGAAAATGTGCTCATCTACTGTTCAAGAAAAGCAACTTGAGAACCCAAAAAGATTCACTGTAATTAATACTTATATTTTCAGAGCCTGGTGTGGTGGCACACACCTACTTGGGAGGCTGAGGTGGTAGGAGTTCCCATCCAGACTGGGCAACAAAGGGAGACCCTATCTTTAAAAACAATTTTTTTAGATTTAACAAAAACCTTACATTTTCAGGTTAGAAGATGTTGCATTTAGGGAGTTGATATAAAAAGGAAGACTCAAGGAAATTTGTGCATATATGGTAGTTTAAAGTTGGTTAGTTTCAGTGAAATGAATTTGATTCTAGACATTTGGTTTTGCATCAGTATTTACATTAGATGGCAAAGAAAAGATGAATTTTAATAATCATTCACTTATTTGTGGGACAGGGAAAAATGGGGAATTAGAGGTTATGTATTTTATTTTTGTTTTGACTTTCTTCTTACTCTGTTAATAAAAACCTAGAAACAGGCCCAGCTATGGCTTACACCTTGCAATTCTAGCACTCTAGGATGCTGAGGTGGGTGGATTACTTGAAGTCAGCAGTTTGAGACCAGCCTGAGCAATAGTGAGACCCTATCTCTACTAAAAACAAAAACTTAGCTGGGCATTGTGGTGAGTACTTATAGACCCAGGAGGCTGAAGCAGGAGAATCACTTGAACCCAGGAGTTGTAGGTCACTATGTGGGAGGCTGACTCCAGGGCACCCTATCCTGGGCAAAAGAGTAACACTCTGTCTCAAAAAAGAAAAAGACAGGTCTTCAAAACAAAGGCTAAAAGTCTGTTTTCTAAGAAACCAGTACTCTAAAATGTAAGGGAAATGCCCTAAGGAAAAGTAAAACTTATTAAAGACTTTGGCTTTACATATTTCCCCAGAAGCTCGATGCTAACTGCAGGGTATACTGACTTGTGATCACGTTGGTGCGCTTCACATCCACTAGTACACTCAGCCCCAGTGACTTGCTGGGCGTAGTTTTTAAATGCCTTCCTTGAGTATTCAATTTGATATACTTTGTACTCATGGGAAGGCCATCGTATCAGAACTACATAATAAAAAGGCTCAACTGGAATGTAATGACTTCTTCATAATCTTTATTTTTCTCCATGAAAAAGTAGTTTTTCTAGATTATTTTTCCTTTGATTATTATATTAAATGGTGTTTAGTATGTATGTAAAATTCAAGGATTCAGTGAATCCTTTTCAGCATCTATTATGATAATATAACTGGGTGAGAATCAAGAAGGCATACAATGGGCTCGGCGCCTGTGGCTCCAGTGGCTAAGGTGCTAGCCACATACACGTAAGGTGGTGGGTTTGAATCCAGCCCAGCCCGTCAAAACAACAATGACGGCTGCAACCAAAAAATAGCCGGGCGTTGTGGCGAGCACCTGTGGTCCCAGCTACTTGGGGAGGCTGAGGCAGGAGACTTTCTTGAGCCCAGGAGTTGGAGGTTGCTGTGAGCAGTGATGCCATAGCACTCTACCCAGGGGGACAGCTTGAGGCTCTGTCTCAAAAAAAAAAAAAAAAAGAAGGCGTACAATGATTGTCATTTACCAAATATTCACTAAGTGCCTACTCTGTGCAGTGTGTGGTTCCAAGTTCTGAAGCTAGGATAGATATTAAAACAAAGTTCTTGCTCTCATGGAGTTTATGTTAAGGTGTGGGAAATCACAGATAAGAAATAAATTTATAATGTAATGGCATGTAATGATCGGTGGGTAATGACAATTCAGGCAGGAGAGGAGTATAGACAGTGATAGGAGAAACACAGGGCTGCTCTCGGGAACAGGAAGGTCAAGGAAGATGGCTCTGATGAAGTGCCATTTGCACTGAGACCCAGAGAACATGAGGGAATGCGAAGAGACCAAAATGTCATAAGGAATGACTTGGGTGGCTGTCTGGAGCGTGTTCCACTAGTTCAGGAACTAGCAAGTACACATTCCCTGAGACAAGTACCTGCCAGGTCTGTGTGAGGAACTGTGAGTGAGCACAGTAGAAAACCGTGGAAGATGAGGTTAGGGTCCAAAAGGCGTCAGATGGACTTTGGATTGTATTCCAAGCCATGAGGGTAAGCTGACACCAAGCAGGGCTGAGATATATAATCAGATACAGACTTTTAAAAAATGTAAATGATCCCTCTGGCTGCTGAGTTGAAAATAGAATTTGTATATGTACGTATGTGTGTGCATGCAGGCAGATGCATGTTCCCTTGTGAGAGGTGTAGAGGCGAGATTAGAAACAGGGAGTCAGTAGGACAGGAAGAAGACGATGGGGGCTTAGATCAGTGGGTAGCATGTAAATTCACTGATGGATTGGATGTGAGAGATGTGGTTTGTGTCGAGCACAGCTAGGTGAACAGAGGTTTTTGGTTTTTTTTTACTACATGGGGAAAACTAGAGGCAGAGTAGGTCTGCAGGAGTATTGATGAAAGGGTTCAGTTTTATGTATGTCTAATAAACACCTGTTAATGAAGGTGAATCCATGAGTCTCTGCCTCAAGGAAATTTTATTACCTAACAGAGGACATAGGAACACAAATAGCTAATAAACAAGGAAAAATTCCAAATTCTACAGGGAGCTACAACATTATGATATGAACATCTAGCAGGAAAAGGTTAGGGGAAAAGCTTCGTGGAGAAAGAAGCATTTGCCATGAGTCTGAGAATGAATAGAATTTCAACTTGGTGGGGAGGATAGATGGGGAGGAAGGAACAGAACATCCAGGAAAAGAAAATGCAAGAGTCAAAGCTATGAGATGTGTAAGTGTGGGATGTGTTGGGTAATTAGCAGATAGACCCGTGTGTGTGGAACATGGGACATATAGAATGAGGTCTTAGGATAGGCAGGAGAGAATTTTGAGTCCAATAGTGTAGAGATCCTTAACAACCAGGATGGGTTTGGCAGGCATTGGGAAGTCATGGTAGGAAGATTAATGCCTCCGCCCTCCCACAATGTCCACATCTTAAGGTCCAAAATCTACAAATACTTTACATAGCAAAGGGGAATTAACCTTTTGACTGAGAACAGACCCTATAGGCGCTCAACCAAGATGTTCTTTGGTGCTAGTGATGCCTGTACGCACTTTTTTTTCCTGAGCTCTCTGTAGTCAAAGGGTTAAGGTTGTAGACGGAGTTAAAATTGCTAATCAATTGATGTTAAATAGGGAGACTGTTTTGCATTATCCAGATAAACCCAGTATAATCACAAGGATACTTAAATGTGGAAGACTAAGGCAGAAGAGTTCAGAGTCACGCAATTTGAGAAGGATTCGGCCAGCCATTGCTAGCTTTGATTACAGAAGAAGACCATCAGCCAAGAAAATTAGGTCCTTTTACAAGGATGCAGGGAAAGGCAAGTAAATGGGTCTCCAGGAAGGAATGCAGTCCAGCTGGCATGTGGATTTTAGCTCAGTGAGACCCATTCTAGACTTCTGACCTCCAGAATTGTTAAGATGATAAATTTGTGTTGCTTGAAGACACCAAGTTTTGTGTTATGGTAATAATACAGAAGCTAAGGAAGGTTTTTGAGTAGGTAATTAATATGATTACCTAGTCAAAGACTTGGTCAGAATATGTTAATAGTTGATCAGTATTACTCTTCTTTAGAAACTACCTAATCTGCAGGATACTAAGATCTATCTGTGTGAGATTATCATGATGTATCTCTAACTTCCATTTGTGATGTCATTTATGAAAATCTCAATTATATTTGAAGATCCCTCAAATATCTAGCCCTGCTTCTTGTATATCATTCATCAAATTGATGCAGGAGCCCAAGTGGATTTTGAAACCTTGTCCAACACTCAGTTTACTAATTCCAGTGTAACTGTATTGCAGCAGCATACGATTGACATTGTTATTTCACTGAAGAAAATTAAATCCTAGAGAGTGAGAGTTTAATCCATTCTTGCTTGATTAATAAATATATTTGTGAAATTATCAGAACTTTATTTTTAAAGGGATCTAAGAAACTGAAAACCAGATAAAACTGTTAAAGCTATATTCTCAATTCTGATTATAACTGTCTTTTATTTTCTCTATTTCAAGGATAAAAATGGCAACAAAATTTACTATTATTTCCCTCAAATCTCTTATTCTGGAATCATTTTTTCCTGTCAGTGATACCATTAACATGCACATTCCCAGGTCTCATTCTAAACCTACTGACCAGAAGCACCACCAAAGTCTCTAATTTAGTAGTACTGTATTGGAGTTCAAGAATTTATACAGTAAAAAATGTGTTACAGCTAAAAACTCAAGGTGGGGAAAATGAAGTAATACAAAGCAAACAGTCTAAAAGAAGGAAACAAAAGCAGATGGAATAATACAGAAAAATAAGATAATAGATTTAAACCTGAGTATATAAGTAATTACATTAAATGTAAATGTACTAATTCTTCCAATAAAAAGGAGGAGATTGTCAGACTTAACAAATCACCAAATATATGCTATTTTCAAGAGTGCCACATAAAATATAAGGGCACAGAAAGGTTGAAAATAAAAATATGAGAAAATATATACTATACATGTATCAATATCATAGGAAAAAAGCTGAAGTGCCTATATTATATGAAATATAGTAGACTTAGAAGCAAAAGAAAAATATTACTAGAGATAACAAAAATGATATTTTATAATTATCAATGGTCAATTCAGTAGCCTATCACAATTCTATATTGGAAAGTACCTAAAAATATAACCTCAAAATACATAGCAGAAAGAAAGGATAACTCAAGATAGAAATATATGAGTCTGTCATGAAAATGAAAGACTTTGATATAAAAAATATCAGTAAGTATCTCGCAGATTTGAATAACATATTGAACAGCTGAACCAATTGACATAAATAAAACTGTATGTGCAATAACAGCAGGGTACATCATTTTAAGTGGTAGTGTAACATTTTAGTTTCCTTTTTTTTATTTTTTTATTTTTTTTGAGACAAAGTCTCGCTCTGTTGCCCTCAGTAAAGTGCTATGGCATCGCAGCTCACAGCAGCCTCAAGCTCTTGGGCTTAAGCGATTCTCTTACCTTAGCCTCCCAAGTAGCTGGGACTATAGGTGCCTACCACAACACCCAGCTATTTTTTGGTTGCAGTTGTCATTGTTGTTTAGCAGGCCTGGGCTGAGCTCCAACATGCCAGCCTTGGTGTATGTGGCTGGCGCCCTACTCACTGAGATATGGGTGCCAAGCTGCTAATGTAACATTTTAAAAACTGACCATGTTTTGGATCAGTGAAATTAAACTAGAAATAAACAACAAAAGGGAGAAGTAGACATCTCCCTATGCTTGTATATTGAATAGTATATAATAAAATTCTAAATAACCCATGGACCAAGAATAGGAAATCACAATGGAAATTTGAAAACATATTTTGAACTAAATGATAAAAGTTCTACATATTGAAATGTTTGGAATCCCAACTCAATCTGTGATTAGAGAGAATATATTCTATTTTACGTATATAAAGTTCATAATCAGGTGAAATTAATCTGTAGTGTTAAATCAGAGAATTTGCACTTGTGAAAAAAATAAGATAGACTTTGGAGTGCTGTTAACATTTTTTCTTGGCCTTTTCTTCAAAAAAATGAGTGTCTCCCAGGCTAGAGTGATATGGCATCATAGCTCACAGCAACCTCAAACTCATGCATTATTCAAAAGCGATCCTCTTCCCTCAGCCTCCTGAATAGCTGGGACTACAGGCACCCACCACAACACCTGGCTAGTTTTTCTGTCTGCAACTAAAACTATAAGCTAACAGAAATAATGTAACAAACCATATGAAACTTTTTGGGAAAAAAATTATTCAACTTTATTGAAAGATGTGAAACATATGGGAAATTCAGCAAGGAAAGAATAAACTTATGAATGATGATTGAATAATTAGCTCTCCACATAAAATAAGTAAAATTTGATACATACTTCACATTCAGATAAACAAATTCTAAACAGATTAAAATCTAAACATAAAAAGAAAACCATAAGACTTTTAAAAGCTGACACAGGAAAATAACTTTATAATATAGGCCTAAAAATGATATCTTAAGTGGAGCTCAAAGACAAATCATAAAAGAAATTATTGACACATTTGACTACATTAAAATAATTTCTAGGTGACTACAGTGAAAATATAAGCCACAGACTGGTGGATGATATTGGCAAAACAAATAATAAAGGATTATCGTATATGTGAAATATCTGAATATCTTCTACAAACTGGAAAATAACATATATGTGACATAATGGAAAAATAGGCAGTGGCAATTAATAAGAAATGCAAATCATGAAAAACTTAAATGTCCAATAAATGTAACAAGCTCAATTCCAGTAATCTCAAGGAATTCAGATGACAGAAGTCATGGAATACCATTTCATACTCCTCATCCATCATCAGGTTAGGAAATTTTGCATATTTCATAAGATCAAGTATTGATGAAGATTGGAGAAAATAGTCTTATTCATTGCTGGAAAACCAGTTCAGTAACTTAGGAAAATAATCAGACATACCAAGTATAACTGATACTGTACATACCTGATAACACAGGAACTTCATCCTAAAGGAACTCAGTGTCCAAGTAACAAATTGCAGAACTGTTTGTACCGGTGAAAAATTAGATATAATCTTATTGAGTTACCATATTTTTCCATGTATAACGTGTACTTTTTTGCTCAAGTATTTTAGGGAAAAATAAGGATTGTGTTATATATGAGTAGTACATCTTGGAAAAGGAGGAGCCCAGCACGCCTCTCATACTGCCGTATCTTCCCATGCGTGGCTGCTGGCACACAGGGCTCCAGTCCAGAAGAATCCAGGATCTGGTGGAAACATGCTGGAGCATGGAGCAGCTTCTGACAAGCACAACCTGGGGAGGCGGTGGTGGCGGGGCTGACAAGGCAGGCCACAACTATACAGGGGGAAGGCCGAGGCCCTGCAGAGGCCCCAGGGATCTGCCTAGCTGCCTATGGGCCAATTGGCCTCAGAAACTCCCACCCCATGGCCATCTCAGACCCCATTGTGGCAGGGAGAGAAGGGATCCCAGGAGAAAGGAAAGAGGCAACCTTCACAGAGCAGGTGGCTGCAGGAAGGTCCTGTGACCTGCATGTGTATCAGGGGAACACTAGCCCTTCCCAGATGTGTGTCTCCTGGTCAATAGCCAGCTACTTTCTCCAGGGACACATTCCTGAAATTGGGCTGGACGTAGGTGTGCATTATATGCAGCAAAATACAATAATTGGATGCTGGGTGGGGTCAACCTGACAAGGGAGCACCGTGAAAACCCACAGCTACTATCAGAATGGTGAGACATTGAGACAAGGGAGCAGTGTGAAAACCCACAGCTGCTATCAGAATAGTGAGACATTGAAAGCTTTCTTTCTAAGGAGACAAGGATCTCCACTCTTTCCACTCCTGCTCGGTATCATAGTGGAGATTGTAACCATGGCACCTAAGGAAAAGAAATTAAAGGCAACCAGCTTTTATTTATTTATTTATTTATTTATTTATTATTTTGAGACAGAGTCTCACTTTGTTGCCCAGTTAGAGTGCAGTAGAGTCAGTCAGCCAAGTGCACAGTAACCTCAAACTCCTGGGCTCAAGCAATCTTCCTGCCTCAAGTTCCTGAGTAGCTGGAACTACAGGGCGCTTCTCACAACCTCTGGCTCATTTCTGTTTTTTTCTTGCTCTTGCTGAGGCTTGTCTGGAACTCCAGAGCTCATGGGATCTTCCCATCTCTGCCTCCCAGTGTGCCAGGATTATAGGCACGAGCCACGGCACCTAGCCAGCAACCAGATTTTAAATGAAGAAATAAATCTATCTCTATTTATAAGTCATATGAGCTTGTGTATAGTAACTCCTAAAGAATCTACACCCCTTAAATAAACAATTGTTAGAGTAATGAATAGATTCAGCAAAATGTAGGATATAAGAACACTATAGAAATTGTTCAATCCAAAAATAAGAGTACAATTCTATTTATAATAGCATAAAAATAATAGCCATGTCTTAACACCTCTTGTGAATCTACTAAAAACCATTGAATTTTGCGCATTAAATGGGTACATTTGAATGGTGTGTGAATTAGGTTTCAATAAAGCTGTTACCCACTCCCCGCCAAAATAATGGGAGATTTGCTTTGCAAATTTTGATATTTCAAATAACTTATAAAGAGACGTCTATGCAGTAAATATTAAAACTGGCCTATTATTTAGAAAAATATACATTTAAATGTTTTAACACAATAACTAAGAAAATGCCATGAAGGTTATGTTAACCAGTTTGATGAAAATATTTCAAATTGTATATAAAACCAGCACATTGTACCCCATGATTGCATTAATATACACAGCTATGGTTTAATAAAGAAGAATATACATTTAAAGATATTTAAGAAAGATATTTATAAAGAAATTTTCTAAATAAAATTTATTTGGGACATATTAGGAATATTTAAAAAAATTACTTGGAAACAGTTAAAAGTACAAATGTAATTAAAATAATAGTTTTTTTTTTTTTTTTTTAAGACAGAAGTTTCGAGCTGTCACCCTCAGAAGAATGCTGTGGCATCACAGCTCACAGCAACCTCCAACTCTTGGGCTTAAGTGATCCTCTCGCCTCAGTTTTTCAAAATTTTTTTTTTATAGAGATAGAGTCTCACTTTATCACCCTCAGTAGAGTGCCATGGTGTCACACAGCTCACAGCAGCCTCCAACTCCTAGGCTTATGCGATTCTCTTGCCTCAGCCTCCCAAGTAGCTGGGACTACAGGCGCCTACCAGCTATTTTTTGTTGTTGCAGTTTGGCTGGGGCTGGGTTAGAACCCACTACCCTTGGTATGTGGGGCCAGCACCCTACCCACTGAGTCACAGAAACTGCCCCAGTTTTTCAATTTTTAGTAGAGACAGGGTCTTGATTTTGCTCAGGCTGGTCTTGGAACACATGACCCGCCTCAGCCTCTTAGAGTACTAGGGTTGCAGGCCTGAGCCATGGCACCTGGTCTTAAAGTAATGGTTTTGATGGAATAACATTTTAAAGGTATGAAAATAAGTTACAAAAATACTAAATAAAAATAGATGTGAATATTTATATAATTTTTTGAGGTAGATACAGCTTTTCTAAACTGACACTAAGGACAGAAATTATAAAGGAATACCCTGATTAATCATATAGTAAGGGAAAAACTTAGCACATGTGTCCAAAACATTAAAATTAAAAGAAAAATGACACATTTGGGTGATTATTTGCACCATGGTAGGAAAGGATCCAAAAGTTAACATATGATATGTACAGTGATTAGTTCAGGGATTTTTTTTTTTTTAGAAGTTAACTAATGAAGAACTCTTAACAATAAAAGATCATCTTCTCAGTACAAAAAATAGGCATAAACATGTGCAGGCCATTCAGGGAAGAATTATAAATTGCCAAACACATAAAAAAATGCACCTGATCTCTAAAGTTCAGAGAAATATAGTCATTTGTCGCAACCCATCGGGCTCCTATGGCCCTGGTCTCGGTTAGCGCAGGAAGGAACCAGGCGAGAGGTGGATTAGAAGTACAAGCTTGTGGAAGGCGGGCTACCCCTCACTTTCCGGGTAGCCCCAAGCAACCTCCACACCAGCCTTTTATTGAAAGGGAATGATACAGGTGAGGGGAGTAATTAACAATGACTACATGCTGAGGGCACAGGCTCCTTCTCCGTAAGGAGCTCCTATGGACAAATCACCAGATAGTCCACCCCTCAGCTATAAATCATCTTGCTTAGAGGTCGTCTGTCTCTTGGCATCCTCTACAAGTCATTCATGATTTATTGATGAGATACATTCTGAAAAATGTGTTGTTAGGCAATTTTGTCATTGTGCAGACATCGTAGGACCCCCTCTAATTTACTGTGCCCTTGTCGTAACTAATTACATCTGCAAAGATCCTGCTTTCAATTAAGGTCACATTTTGAGGGACCAGATGGACATGAACTTAATCAGGACAGTGCAGAGGGTGCCAACAAAATGTATACACATTTTAAGAAAGGAAAAAACTGTTGAAGTTGTAATACTCAATATGCACCAATAACAAAAGATGACTACAAGTCACCTTTGACTTCTGCAATTACAAGAGGTGCTCAAAGTGGTCACCATCGGGGTCCAGACGCTTCTGATTAAGGAGAACTATTGCTTGAGTAATGTTGAACAAAGGACTTTTTGCTGTGTGAGGGACCAACTCCCAGGTCTTCCCTGGTGCACATCACACACAGTCCCACGCATCTCACACTTAGCACGAATGGGTTCTTTTGCACACTCACGCCTCCGTTGTCCTCATACGTCACAAAGTTCTTGCGTTTCAAACACCATTTCAGACTGGTCTTGCTCTCCTCAGAGGATGACGGGCTTCTGCTGTTTTCTTTAACTGTTTTGTCTGTCACATGGTGACACTAGCATTCATTTGATTGATGCCATCTTCTGAGCGAATGTCATACTACACAGAGCTGCTGCAATTCGATTCAACTTGGAAAAGTAATACACAGATAATATCTCTTACATTTACATGCATTTTTTAGCACCCCCCAGTATATATACTCTCTGAGCCTGGAGTTTATTTCTGACAGTATTTCCTCTTTTTTTAATAACTCCTTTCATTAAATGTGATTTTAATTTTGTCTTCTTTAGCTACAGATACATATTATTCTTTGGTAAATAATGTTAATACACTTTCAGTTAAAAAATGCTAGATGTGAAATTTGACTTTTAGTGTCCATACAAATTTAAAATTTTTATATGAGAGTAAATACAAAGGTAAAAGACCAGTGCCAAGATGGGAAATGCCACTAATTTTGTTTTTCACTGCTTTTAGCTTCACAGTTTTCTCCAATAGACACAGCTTAATTTTGTAATGAGAGAAGTCCCAGAAATGTCACTTTAAATACTCTGAGAAACACACAGAAAAAAAAAAACAACTAAATAATACAATTCGGAGGATCAGAGTATTGGAGGTGAAGCTGCCTCCTGGGAAAGCCGGGTGTTGTGCCTGTACACCCACCCCACCTCACCTGTTCCAACAGAAGGCAGCACGATAATGACGACCAGAAAGGCCTGTCCCACAGTCCCCATTTCAGGAAACATCTCAGGTTCCACTTAACAGAGTCCAGGACAGATCTGAGCACATCACAGGGATGTGAGAAGCTGCTTGGTGTGATGGGAAAGGCCGGGGTGACCAAATCTGGTACCTCTTTCTAGGTGTACACTTGTAGGCCAATCACATACCCTCCTGATCCTTGGTTTCCTTTCAGGCTGAGGGTTATAGATGATATATATGATGTTCCGAGTAAGTACTCATGGAATAAATAAATCTTGGCATTTGCTTTTGTAGTTACTGAAGTGCCAAGCAGGGAGGATTCACAATTGAGGAAAGATTGTAGGGACTTTGTCACAAACTGTGGAGTCACTAGCTCACGGGATGTGTTTGGAGAACCGCCTTGTGGTGGCACTGTTGTGACTGCAGGGTGTGGTGAGCAGTTAGCAAAGCCCTGCTGAGTTGGAGCTCATTCTCTGCTGCGGTCCTTGGGGGATGTCACACAGGGGTGTGGCAGGTGCCATTACTGTGTATCACCAGGATCTGCTGAGTTCCCTTCATCTTAAGGAAGGGGATCTACTTGTTTTAAATTTTCAGAGATTTCATAAAAATTGCACATTGTGGGCAGTGCCTGTGGCTCAAAAAGAAGTAAGGTACTGACCCCATATGTCAGAGGTGGTGGGTTCAAACCCAGCCCCAGCCAAAATTTGCCAAAAACAAACAAACTGACAAAATAAAATCTCTCTTTGTTACCTTGGGGGAAAAAATGAAAGAAAAGAAAAATAATAAAAAAAAATTACACATTGCTATTTAGCAAATGTATCACAAATTGAGTCAAGACACAAAATTAGGGGAAAAATTAGCATTGTATGACAAAAATTTAATTTTTTTTACTATGTAAGAACTCTTAAACATCAGTAAGAATATGACCAAGCTGGGCAAAGATCATGGATGGGCAGTTTGCAGAAAAAAGACGCTGACTTATACCATGTAAATTAAAATAAGAAGCCCCATATGTCACCATCAGAAAGTCTAATTATAGTCAGTTTTTTTGTTTTAAGGAGATGGAGAAAGACACTCTCAACTGCTGACCAAATGGCAGTCCATGCGATCTCTTTGGAAGACCATAATTACAAGTTTTGAAAGTATGCACTCTTTTATTCTTTCTTTTCTCACTCATGTGCATAGATACTTATAAAACAAATTTTGGATTTATTGTTTGTTCTTTTGTTTGTAATTGCAAAAGCCTGGAAGACGCTCTAATGTTTTTCACTAGATAACTGATTAATAAATTTGGTGCAACGATGCAGTAGAATTCGAGATACAATGTGTATCTCTACACGGAGATAGCAGAGCCCCGAGATGCCCAAGGTGCATTGGTTAAGGAGTGTGCTCACATCGTTAGGGTGGAGTTGTAGAGAACATTTGGGAGAATGCCCAAAAACTGCTGCACATGACTGCGGGGATGAGGACCAATCAGGGAGAGACACTTTGTCTGTAACCTTTCCCACCATCACCATTTTATTGTGGGTATTTATTATGCTTTAGTTTATTAATTTTTAATCAAAATAGCCGTATGAGTGCAGATACTATTCAGCTGTCCTGTGCCTGGGTTTCCTTGGCTGTTAGATTGAAGATCGTAGTTAATACCTGTTTCCCTGGGTTGTGGAGATCACAGGAGTTAGCACATGCAGAGTGCCTGGGTGGTACTTGGACTGGGTGAGCCTTCAGTGAGTGTTTGCTGTTGTTCCTGTGGACGCAGTTTCAGAATCAGATAGTACTGTAGCTTTATTTGGGGGCCAGGAGCAGGACTCTTCTGACCAAAACCCTTTTGCCACTCAAAGACAACTTCTCTAACTAGTTTTAGGTTTTTTCCTAGTATTTGCCTCTGTATTTCTAACCTGTAGGTTCTCTGAGGTGCACAGCTGAGACCCTGCTGTCTGCCTCCCCGATGGGATGTAAGGACTGAGCTTTCTTAGAATAGCCCATTGCATCCCCTGTGTTCTTTAAATAAATATAGTTCTACTATAATTTTTGGTTAAATTAGTATTGAGTGTTTATCTTACCTTAACTATGTAAAGTACTGTTCAATCCTATAGCTTTTTCATTTTCCTTGAGCTAATAATCATCCCCATTGTAAAATTTCTTACTTTCCTATGTACCTTTTTCTGTTTTTTTGAAAATTTGCCCATAGAATTATAAAATCAATTTGTATACTATTTTTCATATAGTTAATCTCAATAGGTAATCATTTAGTTCCACATTTTTCTCTCTTTTAAAAAATGTCCTAGGGGCTGGGTATGATAGCTCACGCTTGTAATCCCAGCACTTTGGGAGGCTGAAGTGGGAGGATTGCTTGAGACATCTTGGGCAACATAGTGAGACCTTATCTCTAAAAAAAATTCAAAACTTGGGAGGTGTGTCCTGGGGTAAGGAGCCTGACCTTACATCCCAGTCTTACATCACAGACTTGTAGACTTTATTTCATCAAACCTCAAGTTTTTTCAGGAGGCCCTTGGTCATAACGGTCCTGTGATCCATAGGCTACTGTCAAAGATCTCTGTGGATCAAATCATTTTTATTTACAAATTCTGTGGTCAGGACTTCAGATGGAACACAGATAAGAATATAGTACTTCCCTGGTCCGTGATCTTGTCCCATTTGGAAGACCTAAAAGCTGGAGGCTGATCATCTGAAAGATCATTTACTTACATACCAGACAGTCAGTTCTAAGTGTCATCTGGGGACCTTAGCTCCTCCACACACAGGCCTCATGATTTCTCTGCATGGGCTAATTTGGGCTTCCTCGCAGAATAGTGTCAGGGTCTCAAGTTATCTCCTTTCCTGGTCTAGCCTGGAAGTGACACTGATGTTCCTGCTGTAATCACAGGCTCAGTCATGCTCTAGGGAAGAGAAGATCGACTCTGCCTCTCAACAGAGAAGTGCCAACAGCACATTATAAGAGAGAGTGAAATGAGATGTATGTTGTTGCAGCCTTCTTTAGAAAATCCATTTTGCCACAAATAGGAAACACCAATTTTTCTTCTAATTTTTAATCACCACCACCTACCCATCCTGGTTTTAGGGAACTCGACATAGACTGGGCTTGTTGGTCCTCTTCATGCAGACAGTGTGTTTGTAATATTCAGTTGAGTACACCATTAATGCAGTTAATGAGGCACACCTGAATGTGTACCTGAGCATTTAAGAAAGTTTTATTTTGTTTCAATGTTTTACTTGGTTATAAGAGTATTGCCAATTCCTCAAGGATTTTAAATTATCATAAGTCACTGATAAATTTTTACATGTCCTGTTGTGCTTGTTATAAATAATGACTATTGAACTTCTTCCAGATTAAAATCTCATATTTTGGTCTGATTATTTCTGTTTAGACTCAGCCTCTATTTTTGGCAAAGACAAAAATAGTTATTTTTTAACTCTAAAGCTAATGGAACTATTTTCTCTTAAAGCTGGAATGTCATTCTGAACTTCTCTCAGTTTTAAATAATGTCAACAGTCTTAGAAGTCTGCTTGAACACAGAAGTTAAGTGAATATTAAATATAAAAACGCAGATGTAGTATCAAAATATGATAGTAAATTCCAACTAAAAGAGCTGTGCATTGGTGGGTGGGTGTATTCTCCAGGAGGTGGTGAGCAACTTCTCACAGAAACATTTAAAGAGAGAGGAATAATTCTTTAGTAAGTAGTAGGTCAGGTATTTTGGGCATTTTCCAATTACCTCTCCCATGCCCCTTATGCTCCAGGCACATTAGATGACTCAGTCATTCTGGAACATCCATCCACAAAGTGTTCACACATCCCACTTCTTGGAATGTCACCTTCCCAGCCCATTCTAGGACAAGCAAATTCCTGTTCAACCTTAAAGACACAAATCAAGCATCATCTCTGTGAAGTCGTCTTTTGTACTTTGGAGGCCAAAATATGCCTGTCCTCTTTTGGATTCACAAAGCTTTGTGAATATGCTACTATAACCACACGGCATACTTCTGGGGAGGTGGAGAGGGAGAAGGCAGTGAGTAATTTCTAATCTTTGTATTCTATCCAGCACTCAGCAATCAAGACTGGTTTGTTGTGTAAATTATCAGTTCTGAAAATCTGTCATTCAAAGCAGGGGAAGAGCTACTGAAAATGCAGATTCCCAGCCGTAATGAAGGAGGGTGAATCTCTGGAGGAATAGTCCACTCTGACAGAGTTAGCCACACTTTTCACATCCAGGACATTTATCTGACCTTCACATTCTTCCCTGAGGTTATTTTTACTTCACTTTCAGATATGGTCTACATTAGACCACCTGCCGTAGAATCTCATTTTTTAGCTGATACATAATTTCATGTTTGAATATTCAGTAAGCCCACATTCAGAAGGACTCAGTGTGTCAGCCTGTGTGCACACACACAGCATTTGGAATGTCACAGAGTTTATAAACAGCTTGGTTATACTTTTTACTTCACAGTGCTTTTCTGATTATATGTTTATTTTGTCAAAAATATCATTAAAATTGGCTCAGCGCCTATAGCTCAACTGGCTAAGGCGCCAGCCACATACACCTAAGGTGGCAGGTTCGAATCCAGCCCGGACCGCCAAACAACAATGACAGCTGCAACCCAAAAATAGCTGGGCATTGTGGCGGGTGCCTGTGGTCCCAGCTACTTGGGAGGCTGAGGCAGGAGACTCGCTTGAGCCCAGGAGTTGGAGGTTGCTGTGACCTGTGATGCCATGGCACTCTACCCAGGGGGACAGCTTGAGGCTCTGTCTCCAAAAAAAAAAAAAAAAAATCATTAAAATTATAAATCATAATGGACACAGAGACTTCTTAAAAGCATTCAGAAAATGAGGGTTTATGATATAAAATATAATTAAACTTGTGTCCTATTAGACAATGTTTTAAGAACTCATTTGTTACCAAATTTATTTGAAAATTATTAAATTACCTAAACCCATTCTAGTATTATGCCTTTCTATACAACCCTCCCTAAACCAAATGATGTCGAGAAAAAAACAAGAGAAAAAAGTTTGTTCATTTCTGCGTCTTAGATAATTTCTAACATAGAACCTGGCCTCCTGTATTTAGTTGAATAGACTACATGTTTTTTTGCAATAATTTTTAAGTGACTCAGTAAAGAAACTGAGTTAATTCTGCCTACTCAGCCCAAATGATTGAAATGCAGTCCTCTCAAGACACTTAACACAAAGAATCTACTCAAGCAGAAGTGTATTTAAATATAAATCCATTGTGGTAGGCTGGAAAAGAATGCCAATATAAATCTTAATAAACCCTAAAATAAGATTATGGAAAACTAAGTAATAACATGTACATAATTAAACATTTCACGTCAAAGGATAATAGTATCTTTTCTTAATAAACTCTCTGGAAGGCTTTATGTTATGCTCAGAATAGCTCACTCAATTCCACCAACTTTGTTCATGAATGCAAAGTCAAGAATATTTTTCTAAAAGGTAGTCATTAAACAAATTTATTTTGTCACATTCTTCTTTTTCTCCTGACTTCTTCTTCTTTTTTTTTTTTTTTGAGACGGACCCTCAAGCTATCCCCCTGGGTAGAGTGCCATGGCATCACAGCTCATAGCAACCTCCAACTCCTGGGCTCAAGTGAGTCTCCTGCCTCCGCCTCCCAAGTAGCTGGGACCACAGGCGC